>NTHP01000326.1:297316-312006 GCA_003416845.1 Oplegnathus fasciatus
ATCATCCTACAACAAAGACTGAAGCACTAAAGCCTTGTACTTGTTGTACTTATAAGATATGAAAGTAAGCCTACTAACGCTTTGAATTATGTTTTTATATTTTTATTTGCTCCCAAGTTCGACGCCATAAGAATACATCTAAGCAACACATTACTTTAATGGAATACGCAAATGTAATTATAGTCAGATCTGCTCATGACCTAATGATGGGCAGTGATATTAGAAGCCTGTTAACTTACGCATTCACACAGTCTGCGATTTTTTGGCTGCATTTGGCAGCTGCAGCTGTACTGCTTTTAGCTGGATTATGTGTTTCACTTCTTTGTATTTGTCTAATATTATAGTTTGCTCTTTGGTTATAAAATATGCCGCTCTGCTGCCAGTAGACTTGCCCATGTTTGTGATTGGTCAGATGCTGCAAACACCGCCCCCTTTTATGTGAACGCGCTCATGGCTAGATTGGGAAACCCTGGGTTGACTTACTGAGTTGATAACCAGTATTGTGTGACCGCTTAGCGTGACTGCGGTTATTAGGCTTATGCTGAGTTTACACTACACGATTTTAGCCCTGATTTTCCACTCGCCAACAGTTTTTAGAGATCGCAGACAAAAGCCCCAGATCAGAGGCAAATCAGCGCACAAACAACTTGGATTGCTAGTTTCTTGCAGACATCCATATTTGGAGGAAAGAACTCCTGTCTTGCGCGTGTTCTCGCATCTTTTCCCGTATCACTTCTCGTGTGTGTTTTGTTGACTATGACGTAGCCTAGTTTGGAGACACAGACAGACTTGTCGGGGATTCCTGTACGTGTATGTGCAAGCCACAACAACTTCTAGATACCCCATTATAAGACAGACAGTCATGTAATGTGATCAGTACAGCAATCTGTCAACTTTGAAAGTCGTGTAGTGTGTAGGTGCCATTAGTGAAGCCTGATAACGAAAAGATATCCTGGGTATGTTGAACTTGCTTCGTAGTACAGGCCACTTCCTCAATACATACGCGGTTATTGTTGTTTGTTACTCAACCCACGAAGCCCGATTCTGTGATTAACGTGATTGCATATGTTCCCTTTCCAGATCTGCGGCTCTGAAGCGAAGTTGGGAGACCTCAGGTCAAAAGCTATTGGGCTGATTGCCATGAAATGTGTGCGTGTTTCTAACCTGAGTCCGTTCCCATCATCAAAGAAGAAGTATTTGGACTTCATGTCTCTGAGTTTCAGTTTGGTGTTTTCACCTCGAAGGACGATCTTATCCCACAGCACCACCTGGTTCAGAGACTGATACGCACACACAGACAACCAACCACATTATTTTCACTTTCACTTTGTTTTATTAATGAGCTTGTCAATTACTGTAAACGAGACAGAGTTAGCTTGTTTTTAAGGATCATTTCAACAGAATGTCATTCATAAAGCAGGAGCGGCTCTCTGTGTGCCGTTTTATTTGTTCACAGACTGCACTTCTTGATGCAGTATCACATGCTGATGTGAAGAACATGCTGTAGATAACCAAACCTGACCTGCTCAGAATTCCACTTCTAAATGAAAGGCCAATGATGTGCTAATATCAGTCTAACCCGTGTGTGTGTGTGTGTGTGTGTTGACCATGACTTACATTGCTCTTTGTGGCGTACTCAGCAGACAGGTAGAGAAACAGCTGTTTAACGTTCCAGTCAAAAATTGGCTGCAAATGTAGGAAAAGTTGAGGACCAACAAGAGAACTGACACTTCAACTCAGGATTCAAACTGTTCCTCTACATCACAGAGATGCATCTATTTCTGAGGGACTTCTGGAGAAACCAGTTACAATGACAACTGCTCACAGTGAGGTCTGTGGATTATCCTCATTCTGGAGAGACGAGTCATTTTTAGGTTTAGATCACCAAATATAACATTTCATTCACCTCCACTGTGCTGGGGTGGAGGCAGATATCTCTCAGAGGAAACTGTTGTTTTTGTCTTCATGTTCACAGGTTTTCAACACACAGTAAATATCTGTATATATCTATAGAGGAGAGTGTCAGAGATACTGACATCCTAAAAATATGTGTTTCACGTGTTCCGATTACATTTGAACATGGCACCGTGTCAGTCATGCTGAAACCTCTGTACAGTACATGCTACATACGCTGTGCACTACAGTATTCTAAAGGATATCAGCTGAGAGGTCAAAGGTGATGAAACCCAGATCACTGCGCTCTCTGGGTCCTGTGAAGTCGTCAACGTTCTTCCTGTTAAACAGAGAGAGAGAGACAGAGAGAGAGAGAGAGAGGGGAGATGAGGCGAGAGGAAGAAAACTTACATGCACGTTCAACCACAGCAAGAAGACTGACGTCACAGAGCTGTTGGTGAATACGTTTAGAGAAGCTGCATGAAAGCATGTGAGTGAGGGTGAGAGGTCCGGGATACTGTTCAGACTGGAGTCCCTGCAGATTTGATTTAGAGGTGACGTGCTGTCAGGAGAAATACTAACGTGTGTCATGTGCACTTCCTAATGCAGTTATTAAGTCTACACATGCACATACACATCTGTTAACATGAACTTCATTCATCACAAGTGATTGTTACTGCATTTACTGCAAAAGCAAGAATCATATCCGTTTGATTCACTGACATCCCTGATCTGTATCCCTGTTCTCACTGCTGATCTCAGTGTTGGACTTTGTTTAGACTTTGCGGCTGAGCGTTGCTGGGAAACAGAAGCCAACATGATTTCACCAAATAAGCTTTTGGTTACATGAACTTTTTAGACAAACTGCCACATTGTGTCAAGTGAATAATACAGTGATCAGATCCGGTGAACGAGGACAAGAATGACGGAGCATTCAGGGACCACTCTGCTGGATCTCATTAGCAGCTGTGAGAGGTTCAACGACGCTCCTCACTTCCTCCTTCAGGCTACATTCACAGTGAGACCGATACAGCCTGTTAAAACTGTAGTCAGCCATCCAAGTCCCACAACCGCAGAGTCTGAAGCACAGTAAATATCAAACACCAGCAGAAGGCCCTGCAAGCCGTGTCCCCATACAAACACCGAGCGGTACCACCGGCAGCCTACAGTGTGTTCAGGTCGTGAACGCACCGGTAAGACATGTTTACATGCACACTAACGTTACACCAGGAGGGCCGGTGTTACCGGTAACAGCTGTTACACACGATGCTCGACAATGAAGCTTACAGCATGACTTTAGAGACATGGATGTCCACAGGAACTCTTCTGTCTTTGAACGCTGTCGTGACGAAACAGCCGAAAGTTAAGGCCGCCATGACGCTCAGAGAGAAGGCGAACAAAGAGTTAGCTCTCGACAGAACCGTGTTCATCTTTACAAAACAGCTCCGACTGCAGGAATGTGAAGAAGAAGAGTAATTCAATAAGAGATGTATCGCACAGGCTGCGCGCGGTAGCTAGCTACTGTGTACAAACAGGAAGAGGCGACTTTCCGCGAAGTAACACGGACTTCCTGTTCAGGCGTTTCAGAATAAAACCTTTTCCGCGTGTGTTTTGACGTTGGGCCGGTTTTTGTCATCGAAAGAAATATAGTAAGATTTAGTAAGATAAGGGGAATGGTTTTGTATATGGAGATACCCTCTCTTTTTGTATTTGCAATGGAAGTCTTGTTCCTAAAGATTTTTTTTTTAACTTTCCTCTGAGAAAGGCTAAGTGGATGTACTTCCGTTTCTGTGTGTATCACCGTTAACTTGACGCAGCAGGAAACAGAGAAGAAATTTAAATCCGAGCGATGAGTAAGCGGAAGTGGGACATTCTTTTTTTCAATAACTTTATTCATAACAACTTCAACAACAACAGCATGGGGTATATGGCACACACACTCAGTACAGCCCAAATGTATGAATTACAGAAAGGACACAGTTACAAAATAAAACGCACGAAATACATGAAAGGCAAAGGTAAGTTTTACATCTGAGAGCCACTGGTATCATGACATGTATGAGGTAAATATATCATCCTTACAGTGGTCAAACATCCTAATCCAGGAGAGCATGTAAGTTTAAAAATGTTTCTAAAAGTGTGAATAACAAAAATTAAATCAATGTGTTGGATTAACTTCCTCCACACATTCCATCAGAGAGAAAGGTGAAAAAATGGTGCATGATAAAAATAGCATTGAACAAATTAACAACAGCCATGCAAATACAAAGTTTTCACACACACACACACACACACACACACCTGCTGCCTATGCCGTGAGCAACAGGGGGCGCATAGTGACAGCTGAAGGAGTCTTGTCAGAGGACGCTCTAATACACCCACAATAACTGATAGTACTGATAATCCATCGATGTTTGTACTTTCACTCTCCCATTATCATGTTTCAAACAGTCTTCTGCAGCAGCACAGTAGTGGAAGAGACAAACTTTGATTTCTGTGTTACGTTTTTATTGTATTAAATTTTATTGCATCATTATTACAATTCAAAAATGTATTCAAGCATTGTTGCCATTTGAGACAATATTTCAAAGATTGACAAAATAAATCATCACACTGGTTTAAAGTGGCTCAGACCTCACAGCTAGAGAAGTATAATCTACACCTCAAACAACAACACATACACACCACAACAACATAACTACAACTATAGTCTGATACAACTCTGTCTTCATATTCTTGACAATAAATAAATAGATAATAATGATATTTTGTGCTTTATGAAACTTGTGCATTTACAGTAATCACTCCACTGGCTTTTGCCTTTATCACGATCAAGTCTGCACAGCTCAGTAAAACCTCCAGCTCTAAAGAAGAAAATGAAGCTATCAGATCAGATCAAGATTTTTCACACCAGAGAAAACTCTGATATTTCACCAAAAATAACAAATGGGAATCTGTTAGATTAGAAATGGATCCCTCCACCTTATCTGAAAGGGTGAACCTCTGGGATGACTGCAGGTTAAAGTGCAAAGAGCTCGGCTTGTACAGTTAATGGGAAATTGGACTTGACTTTGCACTGAGTGCACTGGAACATTTCCGAGCTGTAATTCAGACTGAGGCGGCCACAATTTGACCTACTTGAGGAAGCTCCCATCAGTAGCACCAGTCTATATATACAGCAGCTGCTGCTTCAGTTACACTGCTGTGTTCCATGTGTGGTGGGGGGTGATACCTGCTACTTACCAAGTCTTGCTGAAAAACTGGTCCAGTCAGTCAGTCAGTGTGGTGCACCCCAGGGATGTGACTCCCTCCTGCCAATCCACTTTTATTTTTGATGAATATATCAGATGTCAGACAAGACAAATGACTGAGAAGGTTTGAGAGGCTTCAGAGGCTAAAGATTTGTTGAGTGGTGTGGAAACAGTGACCTGCCCAAGGAGAAGGTAACAAGAGAGAACTGACAACAAAGCCTCGTTCCATTCTTGGAGACAAGGTGGAGGTGTTGGAGGGATGTATTGTAAAGGACCAACAGACTGTAACACAGTGAAACAGTGAGGGAGGGCCAGCTGCCAGCTGCCATCACAGTGAGTCTCCCCTGTGTCTGGAGAGTGAGGCCTCAGATTCCTCGTATAACCAGGAGGCATCTATTTATTACATTCATTCATAACTATCTATCTATCTATTGATCTATCTATTCATCTGTCCATCTTCAGATATATTTCAGGGGGAATCGCTGATTTCAAACATGTTGAGGAATGAATAGGACACCTTATACCTGAGCTATGATGACACAATACCGACATCTGGCAAATTCAGCACAAGACTAAATGTGATGTGTGTGGTGGATCTAAATTGGAATCTGATCAGAAGTCAGTTTTGATGTGATGCAAGGAGATTATCCTGTGTGGAACACAAAGAGTTAAAGATGAGACTGGCAGGCGGTACACATACACACACTTTACACTACACACTTTTTACACTGCGGACTGGGTGCAGGCTGTCCACTTCAAGGACTAAAATAGCCTATCCCGTCCACACGTGGGCGTGCACGTGAGATGGTCATGTGCGTTGAACACAACAACAACAAAGCCGTTGAGCCAATCAGATTGCTCCAGTCCTCTGCTGTTCTCAGCCTGGCTCGCGCTCCACTGCTGCAGTCAGCAGTCAGAGCGGGAAGCGCGTGAGGTGCGGCCGTGGAAACATGCCAGAGGTTCCATCCGGAGCTCCGCAGATGTCCCGGAAAAGAGGTGCTGATCCCGGACCGCTACCTCAGCACGTCCCGGAGAGGAAGAAGGCCTGCTGGGGCATCCTGACCAGCCAAGGTCGGTACACTGCTGTGCTGTAGTTGAAAGTCCAGGTTGTTTATGCCGCTGGGCAAAGCTAGAGGTTTGCTCCTGAAGGTGGTCAAACCTTGAAAATACAGTACAAAAGGGAAGAATGAAATAAAGTAACAGCATAAGTAACGTTGCATTTGATACAAGCTCTGTGGGCCACACAGTGTGCGGCATTTGATGCTAACTTTGCTCCCCATATTTACAACAGCCTGAGGCCGTCCTTGGCTCCCAGGTTCCCTCTCAACTGTCACCAGAGCCTTTAGAAAGCTCTTCTGATGCGTCCTGTCCTACACTTTATAAAGGATGGGGTTACAAGGAGGAGTCAGGAAATACATGAGTGACACCTCAAAGAAATAATGTTTTTCTGGACAGTTGAACTCACTTTCATTATCTATTCAGGATGGTCACTGAAAGCTGAGGACTGGGATGGGTTCTACTGACTCCTGTCAATCATCACCGTGTGTTTGTATCTGCAAATGTGAAGTCTGTTGACCCAGTAGAGTTAGAGTTAGGCCCTGTGTGTGTAGTGCTTTCAGAAACGCCACCTCTGATTAGAGGGGTTAAATTTCATGACATAGATAGTCTCTATCAGCAGTGGCCTCGCAAGGTTCAGGGCTGTTGAGCAATTTTCAACCCATGAAATATGAAATGCCGATTTGTATAGATTTGGTAAGAAATGTCAATCTTAACACCAACGGCGGAGTGGTGGTGGTGGTGGGGGGGGGGCTTCTGGGGTTCAAGCCCCAAATGTTTTCTCTTTTTATGAGGAGTCAACCTCAGCCGCCATCCACAGAAAGTGGTTCAGCAGCATCAGCCAGATGTTGTTTCAGGTTTGTGAATGGGAAAAAAATCTCCCCAGGGGAACATGCCCCCGGACCCCCCTAGGTTTGGGCTAAGCCCCGAATGTTTACGATGCCTGGCTCCGCCCCTGATTCACACCAGCACTGATATGTTTCACCACAGTACAGTCATATCATTTAGTTTACAGCTCAAAAACACGTTAAAGTGTGCAGCACCTCGTTAAATGTCAGAATGCTACTGCTGCTGCTGCTAATACTACTACTAATAAAGTTATAATAATATATTACTATAACATGCAGGATTTGAATAGAATATCACAATGGGGTCCAGTCAGTATAATTTCGGTTAGACAGTTGAGTTCTACAGTAAATAAGTTGCTGATCAGGATGCTTCCCATCCATCAACACTTTTCTGCTAGTGTCTCCATCACTGCTGTGAAGGCTTACAGCTCACGTCCTGACTACGCTCAGGGGATCCATGACCAGTGAGAGAAAGGGTGCGGGGGTGGGTTAGGGACAGAGGCAGAGGAGTTCACTGGGAAAGATAAAAGAAGGAAAGTAGCAGACAGAGGAGAGCTCGGCTGTGTCTGTTATTCACACCGGGGCATGCTGCGGTGTAACTTGGCACATGGCAATGTTTAATTACAAGTAGGCACCCATCTTCACCAAGCCATCTTATTTGCTAGAGAAAGATGTTCTTTCAAGCAGGCTGTATAGTAGCATGGCCAACATGACAGTACTGTGAGACATCGTATCTACCATCAGAGATTTTACGGTTTATTCTGTCCCTTTTAAAAGAGTCCTCTACAGATTTAGCATTGCGCTCTATAACACTGTAATCATGAGTTAATTATTACACTGACTCACCAAGGACAGTTTCAAAAACCAATGTAGCCTGCAGCAGAGATGAGGAGCGGGCTACAGACGTCTGGTCAGCTCACTTTCCAACTCCACACCCCCACATTTGATTCATTTTCAAACTTTAGTCTTCAGCTCCAACCGACGCTGACTCAAGTGACATCACTTGAGGACATTTATCGGACTTGACCCAGCTCCCTCGGGGGTCACTAAAGGCTTTATACTACTTTTTTCACTCCCCAACACCTTTCATAGTTCACGTTTACTATTAGTTGTGAGTAATGAAATGAAATCAGTGAGCAGGAAAAGTCAAATTTCTCCTGAAGGTTTAGGGCGCCGACCATGAATTGCAGTGTCCCTGGTTTGAGTCCAGCGGGGGACCTTTGTTGCATGTTACTCCCTATCACTCTCTCCTTCATTTCCTGTTGTCTTTTTACTGTCGACTGTAATAAAGGCGTGAAACTTCCCAAAAGTATTTAAAATCGTGTAAACTATCCACCAAAAGTCAGTTTCAGAATAGATGTGGAGTTGAAGAGTCCGGCATATCTCTGACCCTGAGTTTACAGGAACACTGACCTGATCAGTGTGTGTGGACTTTCAAAATAGTAACAGCCAGGTGGGAGGACATTTCGAGTGTTGGGGGGGGCTGTTGGGCACTGCAACAGATTCAGGGAGTGTAAATAGCTGTTCATGAGGTTTGAGAGTTGTGATAGGTGGTGAGTAATGTCATCATCTAGACAGTCCCCATAACTCTGATTGGCACAGGACATACATATCAGGCTCAATCAATTGTTAATGGGCACTTGTTAGACTATACAGGAGATGAAGGTATAAAGGAGGAAATAAGGGATAGAGTGAGAGTGATGAAAGACAGATGGACAAAGTGACAGACAGGAGGTTAATGTGTGAGGTAAAGAGGGAGGAGTGGAGCTGTTTTCTGTGGCCATCTGTGTTGTTGTTGTTGCTCATGACCTTTCCAAAATGGCTGCTGGTATGTACCACCCAGAGGAGACCGTGGACAGAACTGAGCTCACAGGCCATCTAAATATGGCTGCCTGCCTCTGTGACTGTACTCTCAGCAGATTAGATGAGAATAAGAAGGCTTTAAAACAAGTTTGTCTTCAGTGGTTGAGTGAGTGAGTTTGCTGCTTTTGCAGATAGGTGAGCTTAGTTTACTGGGTTTGATCTCAGCACACTGATAAGATTGCAGCCAGTCAGTTATCCAGCTACTGATTCAGTTAGCTTGTGAGCTAGCTAGTAGTTATTTTTAGTATTTGCAGTCTGTTGTCAGTGTTGAGTGTAACCGCTAAAGTGATCTTCCAGTCTGACAGACTCTACATAAGGACAAGCAGAAGGTTCCACTTCATTCAAAATGTCTTACATCTACCAGTGGCTGGATGTGCCATGGGGAGACGGAGACATGGGTATGTTGTAGATGGCACTGTGTGTGTTTATGTGCTGCTGCTGCTGCTGCTGCCACAGCTGCTGAGAGAGAGCGCACCAGCCTAAATATGACCACAGGGAGCAAAGCTGAAGGCCTGCTGTATTCTGTTTGGAGCACATTTTCCTTTAATTCAGAATGAGTGGGGCTTCAGTAGTCATTATTAGATTTTTGAAGCTACTATATGTGCAATTGTGTGTGATTTTCTGTGTTTTGTATCTTTAAGTTTTGGATTATTGGGAAAAAAAAGAAAATTCTGTTCAGTCTGTGTGTTGCTTTCAGCCCATCTCTCATCCATCTCCATATTTTTTGCAGCAAAATGGCGGAAGGAAAAATATATTTGCTAAATGAGAAAGAAGAAGTTGGATCTATTTTCTTAAACTCAATGATGAAAGTAAGCTTGCTCTGTAGCAGGTAACTTTTTTGGTATAATTCAGCTCCTCCCGGTGCCCCTGACTTCATAGTCAGTACAGATCATGTCAGTATTGTCCTGACAATCCATAACTGCTATTTAAAGCCACAACAATCGCTGGAAAAGGTCATTTCTGGGTGTGCACTCAGAAAACAGTCCTGGTTTTTGTGGTCGTTCTTCACCGTATTATGTAGGAGAAAGGCAGACAAATGCCCCAAAAACAATCTTTAAAGCCCCGGTAGACTCTTAATTTGATTAGAGTGTCTTCAAAATTATTCAGACAGCATGTTTGTAATAAAATGAGCCGGTTCTGGTGAAAATCAGTGCAGTATCCCTGCATACTGTGCTGTCTATCTTATTTTTAGAGAGTACCGCTGGGAGTGGCCAAAGTCCTTTTCACATTGTGCTTTAAAAAAGACATTTTGCTGCACTTGTAACAAAAGTGTTTCCTTGTGTGTGTGTGTGTGTGTGTGTGTCTCCAGGGTCCTGGGCAGATCGCTCCCCTCTCCATGAAGCAGCTTCTCAGGGTCGACTGCTTGCCCTGCGTACTCTGCTGGCCCAGGTAACGTCCTTATACACACACACTGAACACTTTGGCAGGGTGACACACATTGAAGACACTTAGCAGCATTATTAGTTTTTGCACTTTGACTGCATGGACTGCAGCAATTTGTCCAAAGCGTCTACATTTGATGTAGTGGGGAAACTTGTTGAATAAGGCTGTAGTCCAGACACAAAGTCTTGTTTCCACCTCAGAGCCGTGGCCTCAGTTTACTTCAAGCTAACTACAGTGTGAAAGTCATCTACTTCATACACTTGAATTTGACTAGAGTTATTGTTTGAATGTGTCTGCAGGTAAAACACACAGGCTTGTCCAGTCTTTGTAGGTTTCAGCTAATCTTCAGCTGTGTCCCAAGCTTTATCCTATCAATCCACAGTTCTGCATTATTATCCAACATAATAACACGATTTTCATGATGACATCCCTTCCCAAACAACTGAAGAAATGTTCCTGGGTCTGCTCTGCCCAAGTGTGAAAATGCCCTTTATGTCTGCTTCAAACAGTCTGTGTGACCTGATGTACACGAGGTGTGTAGAAGCACAGACATACTTTGCATAGCTTGGTATTCATACTTCCAACACAGACTCCACCTCCCCCAACGAGAAAACAAATGAACAAGTGGCTCCTGTCCTTATTTATTCAATGCATTTCTCTTTGTTTTTGTAAAGAGAGAATGAACATAAACAATCAAAGCAAAGGCTCCTCAAGTTGAAATTAATTCTCTCCATTCCATAAATATTATGATTGGTGAGGGATCACCAGTCAGTGAATTAAACAGTTTTCCTTTTCCTTTCCTTCCTTCCTTTTTCGCTTGATCAATTTCAAGCTTGATAATATTTAATCCATTTTTCATTACTGTGGCAGTCACCACATTAAATTCCCATGTGAACATTAAGCTTGAAGCTTGTCCAGCAATCACCAGAAGATATCGCCTACCTGAATGCATCAAATCTTGCCTCGTGTACTGTATGGCCACATTGAATTTGACAAATAAATGTTTTCATTTGTGGTACATTAATCTTCACAGGTTATTGTTCTCCATTCTTGGAGAGCACATTGTACAAAACTATATCTAAGACTCTATGCTTGGTTGTGTGACCTTTTTTTTGTGGGTAAAAGAAGAACATGATTCAAATTGAAATCTGTTTTAATGTAATGTCTTTTACACCAATGGGAACAGTGCAACTGGTGTGTGTCTCTGCTGTGTAACATACTGTGAGTTAGCAAACACCAATTTGTACTGCTCTGGAAAATGTGTTATTATGATCCAAACAATGTCCCTCAGTTACAAAATGGGAACTTTTTAGCTTCTATCATGGAACTGAACTTTGTATAATTGTTATGCCTTTTTAATAAAAATGAGTATCTAAATAATTAATATAAAAGCTTTGTGCTTACTTATGTTTGCTTGCTGTCAATGGTGTACATTAAGAACCAGTATTTCATGGAATTTGGCGCCATGTTCTTCCCAGACAAGAGCAGCAGACAAGTTCATGCTCTACAGACAGAAAGAGAAAGACTGACTCAAACAGGGCAGCGTGCTTCTTAAACCACTAAAGTCATAATGCTGTGTGCTCTCATATTTAGGGATACCACGCCAACATTGTCACCATCGATCATGTGACCCCTCTCCATGAAGCCTGCCTGTCAGGACATGTAGCCTGTGTCAGAGCATTAATAAATGCTGGAGCTAATGTAAGTATTCATGATTAAACAGCTGATGACACCTTTATACACCAATATGTGTGTGCGTGTTAGTACATATAATTGACTGTTTTGTATTGCTCACATCTATGTGTGTGTCCAGGTAAATGCTGCTACTATTGATGGTGTCACTCCTCTGTACAACTGTTGTGCCTCTGGGAGTGTCGCTTGTTTGGAACTGCTGCTGCAGAAAGGAGCACACACACACACGACACACACACACTTCCCATCGCCTTTGCACGAAGCCTGCAAGAGAGGTAAATATACAGGGGAGTATCATGTGCAATATCTCAAACACCACATCACCAGATTGTGGTGGAACTTTGGCTGACTGACTCATCTCATGTCTGCATGGTGGCCTTTTCAAAATGAAAGTGATCAGCTAAAGGCTGCTACAACATTCATAGCTCAGGCTGTAATGTTTGATTACAGTAGAAAGGTCACGTCCTGGTGAACAGAGCACAAAGTACTGCCCAGTAAGATTAAAAATTAAAAGCAGCAGGGGGAGTATAAGCTGTACTCTACAATTACACTTCAATTCAAACGTATTCAGCATTGACAGTTTGTGAATGTTTCATCATTGTGTGTGTGTGTGTGTGTGTGTGTGTGTGCAGGTAATAGCCAGTGCGTAGAGTCCCTGCTGTCTCATGGAGCAGATCCAGACTATGAAGTGTCCCACTTGGGCTCTCCTCTCTATATGAGCTGTCTACATGGACACACAGCCTGCTCAAAGATTCTGCTGCACAGAGGTGTGTCTCATTTCCTGCAACCTTGTGCCATTTGGACTTGTAGCCCACCTGTGTTACCTCCTGTACTGGGAGCAGGTGCCCCCTGTGTTATATGAGTCATTGTTTTGGTCTTTTTGGTCTAGAAAATGAGTAGCTTTAGCTTTGCAAACTCAGTGTTGCCAAGTGGGTTGGGATTCCCAGTCTGCAATCTTAAGTGTTAATATAGAAAGTAGTGCTTAATGCAATACTGTCGATATTAACACTGACTTTGGTCAAAATGTTGTACAAAAATATACTTTACTTATAATTCCTGGATTAATACTCATCTTGTAGTTTTCCCGATCACCAAAAGTCATTCCAGGATTCTGCTCGGTCTGTTGTTGTTCCAGTTTACTGCACAGCTTCCAACGCTGTTGGCCAGTGGTTCTGAACTTTTTGGGATTGTGACCCCTTAAAATGAAGCAATGTTTATTTGTGACTCCTCACCACAGGTTATGGCCAGAGCGTGAAAATGAATTGAGAGCAGCTCAACCAAAGAGCAGTTTTTTTCCCTTTGGGGTTGTTTCATTAGAAGGAAATTTAGAGGCCTGAGGAGGTGAGGGTATGCTGTGTTTAACAAGAAAAATGCAAAAATTTGAGGGAAGTCAGAATCCCAAGCTTGTACAACATTATATTACATTATATTCTTCTAAACTCTGTGCTGCGACATAAACGGTCTTATTCTACTCTGTTCCACTGCATAGAGGTCAAATTCTGTGTTTAGTTGTCTTATATTCTATCTACACTGTGACTACATTTATATTTCATATAATTTATTACATTTTCCTCCCCTCTCCTCTTGTCCTTGTCTTCTCTAGGAGCCAGTGTTAATGTAGGCAGAGGAGGGGACAGTCCTCTGCATGCAGCTGTCAGACAAGACAGTGCTGATCAGGTGTCAGTCTTACTGGACTATGGCGCTGATGTCAATATGAGAGACAGTAACAATCAGCGACCTGTGGAGCTAGCGCCTCCTGGTGGAAAAACACAACAGCTGCTACTGACATTTGAAGGTACTGCAGTATCCAGTACTGCTGTGATTCTCAGTAATGATGCATGGAACCACTCGAAATTCAAGCTGAGCTGTATCACGACAGTAAGAGGAAATCACTCTGTCTCTGTCTCTAGTTTCCCCGAGGAGTCTCTGCCAGTTGTGTCGTCTCCAGATCAGGAATCTGATTGGTCGATCCAGACTGACGCTGCTCCCCCTCCTTCCTCTCCCTACCTTGCTCACTCACTATCTGGAGCACACGTAGGATGATGGGCACACGTGCAGCATGACGGTGAAAAGCAACTCCAGTTCAGATGCAGTTTCTTTAACATTTTCAATTTGGATGTGCCAAGCCCCCTATTAACCACATTTCCTGTTAACATATCACCATGGTTTAAAGTGTATGGTTAAAATGCACTCAAGACTGACTCTGGTACATAGTACATTGCCTTTGTGTTGACATAATTGGCACGATCTCTGTTTATCTTAAAGGGATAGTTTGGCTTTTTTGAAGTGGGGTTGTATGAAGTACTTATCCATAGTCAGTGTATTACCTACAGTAGATGATGGTCAGCGCGCTCCCAGTTTGGAGAGCCAGCTGGAGTACCGGCATGGAGCTATGTACTGCTGTGGACGGGGCCAGCAGGACATACGTATTTTAGCCACCTAATAAAAGGCCCACCTAAAAATATCAGTATCAGTTTAAGTGTATGCTATGTTAAGAATATTTTCACCGCTTTACCTTTGCGTCAGACAGCCCTTTCCTTTGGCACTACATTTACTCAACCGTAGAACTTGCTGCGCACTGTATTACGCCGCAGATCAGCTGTTTGGGTCAGAGGTTTATGGAAGAGACAACACACACAAGAAAATAAAAATGAGTGATTATGACAGCAACGACGAAATGCCGTTCACTGTGGAGACAAGAGAA
>NTHP01000326.1:313114-332197 GCA_003416845.1 Oplegnathus fasciatus
ACATTTTGCTGCTGACTCCGTACACAGCAGTACATTGCTTAGCTTCCGTGCCATGTACTCCGGCTGCCACTCCAAACTGGGAGCGCGCAGACAGTTGGTAAGACACTGACTATGGATAAGTACCTCATACAACCTCACTTCAAAAAAGCCGAACTATCCCTTTAAATGTTTATTCAAGAGGACTTAATTTTCCCTCTCCCTTGTCTGACTGATAGTGACAACTGATCCACACTTTGAACTTATTTTGGCTCTATATGTTGGAAAAGCACAATATGTCATTTTGTGAATATCGGAATTTATTGTCCATCGGCAAGTATCTGTATCTGTATGTAAATACCAATAAATGATCCATGACATGACCTCAGTGACCTGTTCAACAGTCACACAGCAGTGAGCACAGAGGAGGGTTACACTATTAGTTTGCTAAAACAGTATATGGGACCAGTAGACTGTTCAGTTGAATGCATCTCAGTCTCTGTCATTACACTGTGTGTGTGTATTGTGTCAACAATGTTAAATGGTAATTTATCAAGGGTTCAGTCTCAGTCCAAGTCACTGGGTTGGAGAAGTAGCCTAGAACTTCTTTGTTCTGCTGTGGTGCTTGACAGTGCATTTCCTGAAGCCTTTGTCTAAGGCATGGCCACGTGTTAAATGACGTCTGAAAGGTGATGCTGTGAGGATGTTCCAAAATGACCTGCACACACCAATCATCCCAACAGTCTTCAGGTTGTGTTGAAACAGACTGTACAGAGACAACACTTTACATTTATTGTTCTAATGCTTTGTTTTTATTAATATCATTCTCCTCTCCACACTGCCTGTGTGTTCCTCATTATTTTATATTTCCTTCCCTCCATGGTAATCACTGAAGAATTTTAATCTCTACATTCCTGTATGGTGTAGGCGTTACAACAAAGAGCCACAGCCCTTTTAACTATTGTCACCTATCAAATGCAGTTTGAAAAACCTGACAGACCTCTTGTTTCTCTACCTACACCCGACAAAACCTGCTGTAGTCTATGAGCGAGCCCTTTTGCACACTGAGGGACACCACTTGAATATTTCAAATTTGGATGTTAAGAAATATACTGAAATCATGACAGACTAATTCATACATCAGGCAACACTCTTGCTTGTGTAGCACCACAGCGTCCAGAGGTGAGCTATTTAGTGCCGCTACAGGCGTGTACCTCTCAGCTGGGCAGAGCCACACTGCGGGACGCTGCTACGCCGGAGCGGTGTCCGCAGGAGCAAGTCAGGAAGACAACAGGGCTGAGAACCGGGAAGGAGCCGTTTCCACCAGCTTGGTGGAATACAAAATCTCATTTTAGCGGAAAGTCGCGGTCGAACCACTGCCTGTCGTCGAGTTAGCACCAGCCTTGTTGTTCAAACTTGCAACATCAGCAGCTAACTAGTTGTTAGCTGCCTGGCTAACCTGCCAGCCGGTTTGCCCTTGCTAGGAGCAGTAGCAGCTAACCTAGCTTAGCTGTCGGCAGCCTGGCTACCCGGGAAGAGCTTCCAAGATGAGGCTGAAAGTAGGATTTATTCTACGGAGTTTGCTTGTCATTGGGACGTTTCTTGGTTTGGTGGTGCTCTGGTCCTCGCTGTCGCCGAAACCCAGCGATGAAAACCCTTTTGGAAAACGGGTGAGTTGACAACAGCAAAGCAGTTAACCGTAAATGTCCAACAGAGGGAACTGCACGGAAGTTAACAGTCATCCGTGCTAGCATAACTCTAGCCAACACGTCAACACGTTATAATACATATACATATAATAATATTTAGTCATGCAAAAGGAATTACACGTCTGTGGATGATTACAGGTGATGACAGAAGGGTCGTGGTAGCAGAAACATCACTTCTAATATAACAAGCATGAGAACGCGCTTTCATTCAGCTGTTTGGCTAGCTTTACTACATTGGTTGTCATGGAGATTACTTCCTAGCTAACAACCAACGCTAGCTGCCTTGATACTTGATACTTGATGATGTGAACATACACATTTGGATGTACAGTCGCATCCTCCCTCGTTTAATGGTAATACCAGTACCTCTATTCACGTGCTACTGCTAACATTACATTCCTTAATCGCACACGTTCATTCCAGGATGCATATCCGCATATGTCACCGTAGTGCTGTCATGCGTCGCTAAGGCGGAACTGTGCTGTAAGTTAGTTGTAAGTTGACCTGAGTTCAGTCATGTCTTGGCTAAAAGTCCTGTCATTCTCGTTGTCAAACTTGCTGCTTCACCATGAAGATAACTTCATGATGGCAGTTGTTTAAATAACTGATCATCTCCTGTAAAACAAAAGTGAACTATCTTCCTTAAGATCAATTAGACCGTCAGATGATGAGAATGTATACGACCTATTGGTTTAAGTTGGGGGTATTTTCTGAAGAGGTGCTTGAGGTAGCATATTAACACCGATGCCACCTGTGGGGTGGGGGACACAAGCTATATACAGTAGGATATCTCACAATATTCACTTTGTAATTGGGACATTCTGTCAGACATCAATCACTTTCTGACCTCACCCCTTTCTATTTGAACACATTTTTCTGACATGAACCTACATGTATATGAGAGAGTGTTAGAATGAGGTTTGTTTAACCAGAAAACCGACCATTCAGGACACAGGGGCCCTCAAAGGTGACCCACATTGGACCGGCACCCCACCTAAAGACACGGATCTTCAAAAATATTCATTATGGTTCTCTTATTATTGCAAAGTTAATAAACAAGGTTATCCACAATATCAATAGTTTTGCTCCAAAATAAAAAAAATATACAAATCAGGTGATTTTTCTTTTGTCCTCGCCCATATCAACCACTAATTGATCAGGATGTCTTGGGGAAAGTAAATGATGTGGAAGGTCCCTTTGGGTGCTAGAAGTTCATTTCTACCTGATGCTGCTTCAGATCAACAGACACCACCGTACCAACACCAACCAGTCTCTGGCATACAGAACTGTGACGTAGCCTTCGATTTCTTCGAAGGTCAGGGCATTGTCTTCATCTGTGATTGGTTATTCTATCTGAGTGGTTGCGTAGAAGAACTGCCGTGCCATGACCTTCGTCCTGGAAATGGGTTGAAAGTAATGGAGATTCCTAGTTCCTGGTAAAGTTCACACACAGCTTCAGAAATTCGTTCTCAGCAAGCTATTGGGATACTGTGAAGTATTCCACTTCAACAGCGGGGATATTGTCCTTACCAAAGAGGTACAATTGATGTGGAGTCTGTATCTGGTCCTGAAATGGACGTGCAATTACTTCCTAGGCTTTGCGCACACACGCGCACATACACTTACACAGAACACTCTCTCATATGGGTTCACATTTGGAAAAAATGTGTTCAAATCAAAAGTGATTGATTTCTGACGGAATGCCCCGTGTACTCGGCTGGATAGGGTTGACACTGATGCAGATACTGATGTTTTCAGAGTTTTAAAAAAATGGGTTGGTGTTCCTGGGATGAAGAAAAAGATATGAATTTATAAAATGTCAATATTTTGTATGTGAATAATTAATTTCGCAATGCACCAACTTCATAACTTGTGATAACAAACCCCACAGTCAGGAAAAATTGGCACTTTTAAGTAAAATGCTTCACAAGAATTATCTCAACCCAGTCTATTTACTGATCTGGATATCAGTATTGATAGATACATTTATGGGTATAATTGTACAAGAGAGTGAAAGTTTGCTCATGAGCTGCCCCTGTGTTCTCAACATAATAAGTTGTTATCTATTACAAACTATAATCTCCTGTAGTTGGCTTTGAATAAACAAAGCAGAGTGATGAGTGCAGTTAATGGAGAGGCTGGTTAATGTTTGATCATCACATATACTGTATAGATAAGATGCTTTTGAAACTTGAAAGCTTATTTACAGCCGTGTCAACCTCGTCTCACAGCCGTTCTGTGTCTCCACTCCTTCTCAGTGCAGCTTTATGACTCAATTTAAGATTTCATAAAGGCATTTTCAGTGTATATGTATCTGACAGTATGCCGCTTAGGGCTTAGGAAGGAAAAATACTCAAAAGTGCTCTGCAGTTGGAGGTATCAACAAGGTAGAGCACATCATCATAACAGAGACGCTCACAAGTCATTTTTTGCAAGTCCAAGTCAGGTCTCAAGTCTCTTATGGTTGTAATGAGCGTTCTATCACCTGCTGCATGCCGTCCGGTCTGCTTAGAACACTGCATAGTTATATCTAAGGAATTCAAAGCATGTACTATATTATCATCCAAACACACCAGATGTGTAAGGTTACACACGATAATAAGGGAGGGAATGACATTCAGCTCGTCAGTCATTTCCTTAATGTGAATGCGCCTAAAAAATAAAATAAAGATTGTTCATGAGTCCCAAATCTCGAGTCTGAGTCTCTTTTTGAGAACGAGTCCCAAGTCCAGTCTCAAGTCACTGTGTGTGCGACTTAAGTGCAACTCGAGTTCAAGTCGCAACGAGTCCCCATATCTGCATCATAACCCCAACAGTTTATTGCTGTCTATTTATTGACAAAAGCAAACACATCAAAGCTCAAGACCTTTTCATAATCAATAGGAGCTCACAGTCCAGCATACATGCTGTCATCTCCACATTCTTCTTTCAGCTATAAGGTGCCATCGAAGTGTAGGCGAGCAACGAAAACCATTTGAAGTTGGGTGATAGGATTATTAAAATGGCTGTCTTTTTTTGGTTAATTTAAAATCAATCAATAGGTGTTAAATGTAGGTAATAGATGTTTCTGCCTCATCACTAACTGTGGTATTACTTACCTGTAATAGCACAATTTGGCATGTTATCGCCACCTGTAGGTCAGTGGAATAGTGTAACACCATGCATGTGCATCCTTGTGTGTGTTGAGAACAAACAAAATGGGGACCCACTCGAAAACATTGCTCCACAGTGCTACTAGTGGTCAAAAATTCCAAAGGGTAGGCCTACCTTTTTTTTTAAAGAGCCGTTTAAGGTTCCTTAAATGTTTTGTTGCCAGTAGTGTTTTGTGCACCATTAATTGAAGTCCCCCAAACTTTAGCTCACTGATGCTTTGTAGAAACTCTGCACAGTTCATAGATGTGTTTAGCGGCAACCATGGCAAAATCTTGGGGTGTGTCTTTAAAGCTGCGAAAACCATACAGTAAATGTGCAATCTCAAAACTGAGCCTTTAAAGCTCTGTAGGTTTGCTCACAATGACGAACCCACAAAGAATTATGTGGCCTCTGTTAGTGATTACCTGTGACAGGCTCTTATCAGTTCTAATTAATCTTCTCAAATGACACACACAGCTGTTTTGTGCTGAATCAAATGTGTTGTATCCTCCTGCTCACTGTTGCTGGACTTAAAGTTGGTCCATATCTATAATAAATCATATTGTTATATTGTTTTTCATTAATGTCTTTGTCCCAGTGTGTTCAACACATATTGTTATGTGCGTCTGTGTAATGTATAATACCCTCTGTCTTAAACCCTCCATACAGGATGACAGTCTGCTGCCCAAAGGAGACCTGGCAGATCAGTTTAAGCCTGTGGTACCCTGGCCTCATGTGGAGGGGGTGGAGGTCGACCTCAACTCCATCAGACTCAAACATGGTGAGACACACAGAGTTCCGTTTCTAAACGTCCCATAAACAAACTCAGCTCCGGCATCTTCTAGAACAAAACTCAAGCTTTTATTGCCAGTGGCTAAAGCAGGTGCAGGTGTAGAGGTGACCTGTCTTTTAAATTTTTATGTATGTGACTTTTACCAGCAAGACGCTGCACGGCATAGCATTTTCCTCTGAAAAAGAGGTCAAAAGACATAAGGTACAGTTGTATTAGCATTTGTATGTTGTGGTTTTGTGTCATCTTTTGGTTTCTGGTTATTGTCTCCAGGAGGGGCCAACCATCCCCAGAATCCTGACCAGCAGCCCAACCAGAAGCAGGTGATCCAGCAGCAGTATGTGACATTCAGACCCCACACGCATGCCTACACCAGCCCCGCCCTGAAGAAAGGTATCCTGGGAAACTTTGAGCCCAAGGAACCTGAGCCTCCGGGGGTCCCCGGCGGTCCTGGAGAGGGAGCCAAGCCTTTTGTCCTTGGTCCAGAGTACAAAGATGCCGTCCAGGCTTCCATCAAAGAGTTTGGCTTCAACATGGTGGCTAGTGACATGATCTCACTGGACAGAACCATCAGTGATATACGCCATGAAGAGTGAGTACTGCTGTTCATACTGACTACAAATCTGACACCTTCTTCACTCATTGTATTATTTGATTTCACTGTAATCAGCCCTAGATTACCATTACAGGACCACTTCACCAATTACTTTATCCTAATATGGCATGTCTGTATTAATAGACTACACTACACTTAGGAAGAGTTTGATCATTCCACAAAGTTAAGCAAAGTTAAGGATAAATGATATCCCCCTGGGCTATCTGATTGTTTAGTTTAAAGGTGTAGTCTACGCTGGAGAAAGCTTGTTGATATTTGAACTCAACAGCAAAACAAATACACCGTGCTCCCTCAAACTCGCGCGAGTAACTCACAGCATTAGTTTGTCCTATGTACGAGCACGAGTTGTGACATATTATACCGAAGTGTTTAGTGGAAACGCGGCTAAAGCGTCGGTATTTGACAACCTGGGTTGGTGGCTCTACCCGACTCGCTCTGTTTGTTTCCCGTTTACAGAGCCAGAACTGTGGATGAACACCAGACTTTTTTTTCAGCGCACACACAGAACGGAAAGCTAGCGGATCGTGAGGAGATATTCACTGAATTTGACAAAAATACGCAGTTTGCATAATCCGGTTGAAATTCATTTGTATTTTTGAAGCACTTGAAGATCCAGTCATCACTAAAGCGTATGTCATGCAAAAGAGCCAATAAAAACAAATGGAATGGTCAAAGTTGTCATATTGACATATAAGGTATGTTGATTGATTCACGACATCAACTCATGCATTGAGTAACATGCAAGAAAACGTTTCACCTTAAATTAATCCGGTAGCTTCTGGTAGCCTTTGAGTGAATTGAAAATAGTATTCGGGACAACCCTATGTTAATGTAATACGTCTGCAAACACACACACACACACGTACACACAGGCCTGATTGTTTGTCTAGATATCTAGCACCAAGCCAGCCCAAACACCTGATGATTGACTTGTCATTTAATCAAACACACACACACAGAAGGCAGTAAGGTGTGACTGATACACACCCCACTGAACAAGCTGCCTTTAACCAGTCTGACAGATGCAGATTACACAGGGCGGTTGAGCGAGGCATTTTACATTGCCACATCATGGATGTATGTTTTGCGTCACTGAGTCCCACCCTATGTGTTCAGAAGCTCTAACATAAGCTGACAGCTCAGTCTTCAAATTTATCCACATTTTTTTCCAGCAATATTTTTTACTATTGCTTTTAAGGTAACATCCAGCAACAAACAGAGAAACTACATTGACATTCAGCCTAAAAGGACAGGAACACAACAAAAACCTCATGTCCTCCATCACAAGACTATTGGATTGTTGTTAGTTTAGATTTGTGGAGAAACACTCCACACCCTCTACAGACAAACAGCAGCGGCAAGAGCAGTGTACATGTTGTATTTTAGACATTAAAATGCTAAGAATCCACAAGTGAATGAAACAAGGAACTGTAGTATAATCTACCAGACAAGCAGTCAGATGCCCATCGATTATTGTATGTATTTAAGGGTGGGTCCATATTTATGGCGCCTTACAAAATTGCAAGTGTGAGTTTTACTGCCATTGTTATGTTTCATCTTATCACGGTGTGTGTGCAAGTGAACGTGCTGACAGCTAGGTTTTATTAGGGCAGACAGTAGGTGTGTTTCTATTCATTCAGCTTTTATGTGCTTTTTCAATTTGCACATAAGAACAGTTTTTTTACACTCGGCTGAGGTGGAAAAGTTGGTGTATCGATAAAAACAAAGTGCAATGGAAACAGACTTGGCGAATAATTAATGACGTACATGAAGCATGTGACTTAAACAGACTTGTATCCGCGATCTCTTTTGGTCACTACTCATGACCATAGGTGAGGGTTGGAACGTAGATCGACTGGTAAATCGAAAGCTTTGCCTTCCGGCTCAGCTCTCTCTTCACCACAACTGTCTTGTACAGCGCCCGCACACCAATCCGCCTGTCCATCTCACGCTCCATTTTGCCCTCGCTCGTGAACAAGACCCCGAGATACTTGAACTCCTTCGCTTGGGGCAGTAACTCACTCCCAACCCAGAGGGAGCAATCCATCGTTTTCCGGCAGAGAACCATGGCCTCAGACTTGGAGGTGCTGACTCTCATCCCAATCGCTTCACACTCGACTGCAACCCGCCCCAGTGAGTGCTGGAGCGAGGGTAAAGGGCTGATCCACTGTTCCAGATCTGAGGTTCGACAATCGGTTGGCTGAGCAGTGTGATACCCCGATAATCGGAGCACACCCTCCGGTCCCCCTTTTTAAAGATGGGAACCACCACCCTGGTCTGCCACTCCACAGGCGCTGTCCCCGACCTCCATGCAACACTGAAGAGGCGTGTCAGCCAAGACAGCGGAAGAATCTGATCCACCAGGTGGTGATCAGTTGACAGCTCTGCTCCTCTCTTCACCTGAGTGTCCAAGACATACGGCTGCAGATCTGAAGATACAACCACAAAGTCAATCATCGACCTTTGGCCTAAGGTGTTCTGGTACCAGGTACAGAAGCACAAACAACAGTCAGCGCCTTCCTCCCAGTGACTTGAAGTTGCATAGAGGCAATCCTCTCATTCACTGGGGAAAACTCCAACACAGCGGCGCTCAGCCGAGGGCTTGTGAATACTTTACCCTTTGCCTTGGGAGACCCTACCAGGAGCTATTGCTCCTGACAACACAGCTCCCAGGGTCACAGGCACATTCAAACCCCTCCACCACGTTAGGGTGGCGATGGACTGACAGAGAACAAACAATTAGACATGCAGTTAGACAGGTGAACAGACAGCAGATGGACCAAAAGATGGACGGAGTCAGAGAGAGAAAACGAGAGGGACTTTTCCATTTTACTGGAAAGGCAAGAAGCAGAGAATCAAACAAACTCTTAAATCTCTTGGAGGATTGAATGCCCCGAACTTTCATTAGTTCCTCGCCATTTAGGCTCGGGTGGTATCTTATTTTTAGTAACTTCCTGACATTTCACTGGGGTATACGGTGTATATGACAGTATTTGTGTGAAAAAAACAAAACAAAGAAACTTAAAAGCTGGGCTGCTGGTGATAGAAGTCATGCATGACATTGTCTAGCCTATAATGCTGTGTCTAATATGCAGTTAGCCTACTTAGACAAGTCTTGCTGGGTTTAAATACTTATGGCCCATAGAATAATGAATAGATAGGAAATAAGGGCCTTCGGGGTCCGAAATTACCCCAAATGCGGGTAGATTTTCTGTTTTGTGAGTAAATCTTGGAAGGCTATCCGCTACATTGGCAGATTTGTACCAAAATAGTCATGTAATAAAAAACTACCCTGAGAGTCTCTACTGCGTTTTGGTGTCATTTACGGCGCTCTGCTTCTGTCCTCTGCTGTCTGTGTCAGAGTTTGACACACACACACAACCATACGTGTTTCTGAATGAATGTAACTGACCTGCTCTCGGCACTCTGTCCCACCTCTCCAGGTGTAAGTACTGGCATTATGATGACAGACTGCTGACCTCCAGTGTGGTGATAGTCTTCCATAATGAAGGTTGGTCTACACTGATGAGAACTGTCCACAGTGTCATCAAGAGGACTCCCAGGAAATACCTGGCTGAGATAGTCCTGATAGATGACTTCAGCAATAAAGGTGGGTTTGCCTTCCTCACACACAGTATAGGGTTGGAAAATGCATTGTGATTATCTCTTGAACAATTCAACATCAATGCACTAAAATAAGTAACCAAATTTCAGAGAGCTCCCTAAGCGCCGGTGCTGAATAGCTCACTACTCACCTCTGTCACCATGGTGAAGTCACATTTTGTATCAAGGTTATTAACTGATTGTGATGTTAATCAGCACAAGCCACACAGTGCAAAAGCAACATGTTTCATGCTGTGCACCAACAGGGAAGGTCTGAGTATGGATATGCTCTGATTCTGCTTACGATACATGAAATATCAAGTTAAATTCACATTTAAATGTTAACTATGTTGTTGTCATTTCATAGTTGGACCAAATGTATCTGGGCTGCTTCATAGTTTCGCTGAACCTCCACTTTCTCACACTGTGATAAGATGAAGATGTGTGATTTTTTTTTTTCTATCAAAGAGTCCAGATTAGAGCCTCCTGCTGTTTAATTGATGGAGACCGAACTGTTATGGATCGATGAGATGTAGCGTAACACTCAGCTAAGCTGTAACAGTGGCAGGGTGGTTAAGATTGTGGGAAAAGGAGAGATAAGTTGATCCTGTTTAAAGACAACAGCAGGAGTCTGTCAAAGAAGTATCTCTGTTGGTGATTTACAATGTGAAATGTAATGCTGTAAAATTGTTATTGACATATTGACAAACAGTTGCATCACAATGAGAATGACCGTGTGTGTGTGTGTGTCTGTGTGTGTGTGTGTGTCTGTGTATGTGTGTAGCCCATCTGAAGGAGCGTTTGGAGGATTACCTTAAGCAATGGAACGGTCTTGTAAAACTCTTCAGAAATGAGAAGAGAGAAGGACTGATCCAGGCCAGGAGTATAGGAGCCAAAAAGGCCAATAAAGGACAGGTATCGTATGATCTTATGGCTTCTGCTGCTCCTACCATAGCTACTGTTACTAGTGTGTAAATATTTATCGATGGCTTCACCTTCAAAATTTGTTAGTATTTAAAAAAAAAAAAAATTGCAGATGCGGTTTCTAACTTTGGGCCCTCAACTTAAACTAGGTATGAAAGCTATAATCAACAGTAGCATTGATCAGACAGAAAGTAGCACAGACATCCAAGTGTTTGTGTGTGTTTTCTAGGTGTTGATCTACCTGGACGCTCATTGTGAGGTTGGAGTCAACTGGTATGCTCCTCTGGTTGCTCCTATTTCAAAAGACAGGTAACGCACACACACATTTTCAACCTCACACATGTGATAATAGCTGTCAATGACTTGAGTTTATAAAGGCTGGCAGTCATCCAACAGAGACTGCTTTATTGAATCATAACTTTTCTTTTCAGCGCATCTCTCTTTTTTTATATACATTTGGTACTTTTTGCGTTAAACAGAGTATGGTACAAATACAGGCAAAATGATTCAGTAGCAGATAAATATTTTATGCTTCCATTTCATTATACAGTTTATTAGTACCTACTGTTGGACGTGTTGCACATGACAGTTTTTACACACAACATCACCTGTGTCCAGTTGTATTTCCATATCTGTGATCTTGCCTTTAATCTAAACTAAAGGGTCACTGTGCAGCCCAGACATGAGAAGACATGATGATCACTATGTTCCATATACAGTAGGTTTTCTTTTCTGTCCTGATCCACAGATAGAGATGTGTGACTTGCTTGTATTTTACAGATGTATACATCTCCATCAGTTGCTCCAGATGTTTCACTCGGAGAAAGTTTCTGAGTTTATGCTCATTCTTATCACTGCATTAAATCTGCTTTTGCTTGCAGCTCTGAAACCTGAAACATCACATATTTCAGCCAACTGAGCAAGATGTTTAAAGAAGTCTGCAGTGATTTTGGGCATCCCTGTTCAGCAGCAGTGTTTTAGTACACTGTGGCAGCTTTGACTGCTTGCAGGATTCTGTACCATGCATATGCTATATTTATGCAACGGTCCAACACCGTTGTCGTCTGCAATGGGCAAACCGAGCCTTCAGCCATGGTGACAGGCTTAGGATTTTGGAATGACTGGAAAGATGCAGCCCACCCTTGTGGCAATTCAAAATAAACCAGGAAATCAATATAGGACTGTATGTTAGCGAGCTAGACAGCTTTTTCAAGTCACTCCTGAGGGTATTCATGATTATCCCGATTCATGACTATACCAATAATGGAAATTCACCACAATCAACTTATCGCCATCCGTGATAAAATTGTATATCATCCCATCCCTAATAGCATCACGCAGTTGCTGCAGATTTGTCGGCTGCACATTCATGATGCGTATCTCCCGTTCCACCACATCCCAAAAGTGCTGGATTGAGATCTGGTGACTGTGGAGGCCATTTGAGCACAGTGAACTCATTGTCATGTTCAAGAAACCAGTTTGAGATGATTTGAGCTTTGTGACATGCTGCTGGAAGTAGCCATTATAAGATGGGTACACTGTGGGCATAAAGGGTGTTAACTGTTCATCAGAGTGACAGCCTGTTGAAAGAAACTGTTCATGTGTCTGGTTGTTTTGGCATACAGAGCTCTGTAGCGCCTACCAGAGGGAAGAAGGTTGTGTCCAGGGTGTGATGGATCAGCAGTGATGTTTCCTGCCCGTTTCCTGACTCTGGACGTGTTTAAGTCCTGAGTGGAGGGCAGGTCGGCCCCAATGATTCTTTCTGCAGTCCTGACTGTCCATTGCAGTCTGTTCCTGTCCTGTTTGGTGGCCTATACAAACCACACAGTGATGGATGTGCAGAGAAAAGTCTGAATAATGGTGGTGTAAAATTGGATCAGCAGCTCCTGAGGCAGGTTGAACTTCCTGAGCAGGAAGTAGGCTACATCCTCTACTGGGCCTTTTTTCAGTGAGTTCATCCAGGTCTGTAGCTGCAGCCTCAAAAACACTCCAATAAGTGCAGTAAAAGCAGGCCTGTAATTCCAGCTTTGCCTCTTTGGTCCATCTCCTCACAGTCTTTACCACAGGTTTAGCAGATTTTAGTTTCTGCCTGTAGGTTGGGATAAGATGAACCATGCAGTGATCAGAGTCAGAGTCCCAAAGCTGCATGTGGAATAGAGCAATAGGTGTCCTTTATAACAGTATAGCAGTGGTCCAGAATGTTTGTATCCCTGGTGGGACACTTAATGTGCTGTCTGAATTTTGGAAGTTCATGGCTGAGGTTTGCTCTGTTAAAATTCCCAAGAACAATGAGCAGAGAGACCGGATGTTTTTGCTCCATGTTTGTTATCTGGTCAGCCAGGTGTTGTAAGGCCTCACTAACACAGGCCTGTGGTGGAATGTAAACGCCGACCAGAATAAACAAGGAAAACTCCCGCGGTGAATAAAATGGTTTGCAGTTCATGAAAAGAGTCTCTAAGTGAGGACTGCATGATATCTTCAACACTGTGACATCTGTACACCAACCTTCATTAACATGGAAGCAGATTCCACCTCCCCTCGTTTTCCCTGATAGCTCTGATACACGGTCCGCTCATAGGAGCTGGAAGCCCAGTAGATGGAGTGAGCTATCTGAGATGTGCTCACCAAGCCAGGTTTTGGTGAAGCACAGGGCGGCAGATCTGCAGAAGTCCGTGTTTGTTCTGTTGAGGAGCAGCAGTTTGTCCATGTTGTTGGCCAGAGAGCGGACATTTGCCAGATGGATAGACGGGAGCACATTCCCGCTGTCTCAGTTTAACGAGCGCTCCGGCTCGTTTCCCACATCGAGAGCTGCTGCTCTTCCAAGCAATGCTAAGCTCGCTAAAACTTTCCGGTTCAATGAAAACCGGAGAAAAGGTTTGACCAGCGGATAGTCCAATATTTAAAAGTTCCTCCCTGGTGAATGTGACCAGAGAGGGAGAGCAGAAAACTGAACAAATAAACAAAAACACAAGAAGTAGTAGAGATCGCAGTACCATGCCACTTTCAAAGTCACTTAAATCACCTCTCTTCCCCATTCTGATGCTTGGTTTGAACTTCAGCAGATCGTCTTGACCATGTCTACATGCCTAAATGCGTTGAGTTGCTGCCACGTGACTGGCTGATTAGATATTTGTGTTAACGAGCAGTTGAACAGGTGTACCTAATGAAGTGGCTGGTAAGTGTATATACACACGCTGTTTATATATGTACTGTATATGCATCTTGCTCATTCCAGGAGTAATCCTGTGATATGTCGTGCCTTAATTTGCTGTGCATTAATCATCTCCTGTGAGCCACAGAACTGTTTAGCGTGGAGCATTTCTGTTTGCAATGCAAAACAAAAACACTGTTCTGTCAGATTTAGTAATGACACAAGACACATGTCTGAGCTCCATATCCCCGCTGTAAAACTCACCTCTGCAACATTTTGAACAGGACATTGAAAGGTGTGTGTAATGTTCAACTCATCATCACAGCCCAATACAGACACAAGGTTTGTGTGTGTGTGTGTATCTTTGTGTGTGTGTGTAGGACAGTATGTACAGTACCACTGATAGACTATATAGATGGTAATGAGTACAGTATGGAGCCCCAGCAGGGTGGAGATGAGGACGGCCTGGCTAGAGGAGCATGGGATTGGAGTCTGCTCTGGAAGAGGGTTCCACTTAGCCAGAGAGAGAAGGCCAAGAGAAAACACACCACCCAGCCCTACCGGTACACACACCGCAGCCAGCATGCTAACACTCATCCCTGTTCTGTTTATGTCTCCATCTCCATCTCCCATCCCTTCATCCCACCTGTCTTATCCTCCACTGTGTCTCGCTCTGTCTTGGTCTCCGACACCCCACCCCATGTCTTTGTGTTTTCACTGGCACTGCTGTCCGTATTTGCCTGTGTTTTTTTGTCCTGCATGTACACCACCCCTACACCTCTTCCCCCCATGTATCTTGTATGCATGGCCCCACCCCCACTCTGTCAGAACGGTGTGTACGGTGCCTCTGATCGACTCCATCCACGGCCAGAAGTTCACCATCGAGCCCCAGGGTGGAGGAGACAAGAACGGCTTCGCTAGAGGAGCCTGGGATTGGAGCATGCTCTGGAAGAGAGTTCCTCTGGGAGATGGAGAAAAAAAACTCAGAAAAACTGAGACTGAGCCATATAGGTACAGAAAACCGATGTCAACTCAGAAGACAAACTCATCCCAACTAACCTGGACAAATGCTAATGATATGTCTGACATCAAGACTATTAATACCTTAACTAACTTGTGAAGAAATGCTCATCTCAGTAGAACTGCCTAATTGAACTTCAAAAACAGAAATATATTAAGACCAAGGTGTATAGGTACCAACAGTTGATATTTAATACCAACTCTTCAGATAGTTCCATTTGGAAAACTTAAATACATCAAATATATAATTGAGTCTAATACTTAAGGCATATCACAACTAACCAACTAAACCAAAAATATCTTAACTCCTCTGATGGGGAGTAGCTTACTACTGTCCTGTCCACTGCCTCCGTGCTTTAATGTTTCTACTCTTGGGAGTTAATTGGTGTTTCACCACAATGTGTTGTGGGCCCCGTTTGTTTAATTTAATGGGATTTACGCCCATATGTCTTCTACTCAGTCTCTTTCTGATGATTTTGGTGTAACTACCTTTCCTTTTTAATGTGCTTGGACTACTGGGACTTAAAAGGGCTATGACAACATAACGGCATTGTCTTCAGTGAGAAATGACTGGGTCCTAATCTAAAAGCCGTGGGAGTGATGTGTTTGTGCTGGGACCTTTATTGGGGTGTACAGGGAAGTTTCTGGTGTGAATCGGGTTCGAACTGGGGCACCATTACCCCCAACTTCCCCCAATCACTTTTTCATTCATCATGTCTTGCTGTCAGTCTTTTTTCTCAGCTTTGCTTTCACTAATTTCTTATTTTGCCTAGACTTTTGTTCTCTGTCAGTCTGATCGTATGTGCTCTGTGTTCTCATTGTTGCTATTAATGCAGTAACTGTCGGACTGACAGAAATTAACTGTTTAAGGTCTGATTTTCAGACCAACCTGAAAATAATAGATGATGTGATTATTTGCATAGCTGGAAAACAGAGTAACCTTTAGTGTGAAGAATAATGTTGAGCTACACAGTGATGCACCTGTCTGAGTATGTGTCTGTATGTCTGTTTCTGGATGTGTGTGTCTTTTATACCTGTAGGTCTCCAGCCATGGCGGGTGGTCTCTTTGCTATAGAGAGAGACTTCTTCTTTGAGCTGGGTCTGTATGACCCAGGACTGCAGATATGGGGAGGAGAGAATTTTGAAATATCATACAAGGTAGACATGGAGTAGTCCAGTTTATACACGGAGGCTGAATGGCCTCACACACGTCATTTAAAAGGGTTTAGAGCAATATTCACCTTGGATTTTTTTTTTCTGTGTGTTTATTTAGATCTGGCAGTGTGGAGGCCAGCTACTCTTTGTACCGTGCTCTCGTGTCGGCCATATCTACAGACTTCAGGGATGGCAAGGCAACCCTCCACCTGCACATGTTGGATCGTCACCCACTCTGAAGGTAGAATGACTCACGCTCTGAAACACAAACAAGATTCGAGATAGCCATATTCAAAAAAGTCTGATAAAAAGAAAGCATATCATATTTCCGTCTTTGTGTGTACAGAGTTTTAATCGTGAATCTACGGAGTTCTAAAGCTGTGTGTAAACAGGGTTCTGCTTTATAAATCTCGTCAATTGTAGAAGAGGGCACACGTACACAAGCCTCTTTGGCACTTTATAGATCTCTGTAGACTGCAATAAAATCACCCAATCGGTGAAACTGGGTATCAACCCAAATAAACAGTATTTTACTACATTCCATCTCTCACTTTACTTTTCGTCTCCACATTATTATATCACCCCTCGATCGCTCTGATAGAAAAACGTGTGTGTGCCTGGGCTGAAGTCTGAGTGAGGTGACCCACATTGTTTATTCATCTGGACCCAGGTGTGCAGTTTTAGAGCCAGTGTAGCACTAATCAGTTGTCCAGTAACATTTTGCCTGTTGTCCGTTCTTCTCAACACTTGCTGTATGTTATGAGGTGTGATTAGATCTAATCACACCTCATCATGTTATAGCTCTGATTGCAAAACAATTTGTCAAATGAAGCATTGTGTGTGTGTGTGTGTGTGTGCACAGAACTATGTTCGTGTGGTGGAGGTATGGTGGGATGAATATAAGGACTATTTCTATGCCAGTCGTCCTGAAACTCTCACTCTAGCCTACGGAGACATCAGTGAGCTTAAACGCTTCAGGTACAACATACATACAACAAAACATTTATGCTTTGTAATAGACTTTTATTCTTTTGTTTCACTTGATCACACTTTTCCACATCTCTGAATTTCTCATTTTACTACCAGTTTATCCACCTAAAGGCCCCTGTACACTGTGTGAGAAATCACACTGTAAGAAAAGTCCACACACAACCAATTTAGAGCTTTGGTGACCAAAAATGGTCTGTGTCCAAATTCTGACAGCGTCAGAAAGTTTGGACCAAATCTTCACAATGTGACCCACACCCACAAACCAACCAATCCCAATATTGCATGAAATGACACAGAATCGACTGGGAGCTAATGTATTACTACTGCTAAAAATATGTGTCTGTGCTGTGACCAAAAGTTTGTTAATTGTTTTGCTACATTTTCCAAACATGAGTGGCAAAGATGGATGGCACGTATCTCTGCTTTTTCATGTACGTTGTAGCGCTACGTTTCATCACATGTTCATTGCACAACGTGACGTGCCTCAAAATTGATGTACTGTCTGACACAGCCAAGGCTTAATCAGGCCCATCTCACCCAGTAAATAGTTGTCATTGCACAGTGTATAGGTGCCATATCATATGTTTCATCTCTGCAATAGAAGTACCGGACGTGCACTGTAAAGGAAGAGAAGACTGTTCACTTATTAATATTTCAAAAAGAGAAATGTCTGCAATGACATTGAGTATCTAAACTTGAGGTGTTTATAGTTGTTTTTGTTTTCCTGTTCATGTCAGTTTTTGGTCGTAGTGTATATTTTATTCTGCCCTGTATTTCAAAAGATGAACTTTTTAGACACACTAAAGATTGTTAACATTTGAAATAAGCTGAAAATTCATGCAATTCTTTGTTTTCATTTTTAGAATTGGTTATGAAATGAATATATTATTAGCTCACAGGGAAACTGTAACTTTACTGGTTGTAAACTAACTGTTTGTTGGCTGAACTTCTTGTCAGGGAGGAACATCGATGCAAGAGCTTCAAGTGGTTCATGGAGGAAATAGCCTACGACATTCCACTGCACTACCCTCTGCCTCCTAAAAATGTTGAATGGGGGGAGGTAGGCGCACACACACACACACACACACACACACACACACACACACTGGGCATACTGAGTTACTGTTCCTTTCATGGTTGTTAGACAGCTCCTTTTAACTATTCTGTGTAATGTCCTGTGCCGTAAGATTGTGTTTGTGTATCCTGTCCATTTATTCGTAGATTCGGGGCTTTGAGACAAGTTACTGTATTGACAGTATGGGACACACCAATGGAGGCAATGTGGAAATAGGACCATGCCACAGGATGGGGGGCAACCAGGTAATGAAACACTCAGTGTCACATGTGGTGTGTAGTAGAACAATATGCAGCCTGTCTGATTTATTTAAGACAGTTGTCCCTCCCATGTCCTTCAGTGAAGAAGTGCTTTTTTATTTCTGCCCATTTCTTAATTTGCCATGCCAGGGTAGTCTGTGTTTTGGTCAGACAGGTTCTTTTCTCCAGATGTCCAACTATTGGTATGCATCGCTGTCAACCAGTCTTTTTTTTATAGCACCAGTAGGAGCCACCAGAGTCACAGTTGTTTCTCCATCCTACAGAGGAGAACTTTCACGGCAACATGCTGTCATTGAACCAAATTATTCAGCAACAGCACAACAGAGTGTTTCTGTTTCTTTAGATTCTGGGATCTGTTTCAGAAAGCAGCTTTAACAAACTCTGACTTTAACCCTGAACTGCGAGTTGACGAACCCTGAGATGTATAGATTTGATTCTGAGTGGAGGGTGAATTCACGATGATGTGTAATAGTTGAATGTGAGGGTTGTTCAAAGACATGATTGATCATAAAAGCAGTAATGTTGGTAAAGAGAGTCCTTGGGTAACAAACCTATATCCAACAGGGATTTTGATCTCCCTTTGCTGATGTAAACATCTGTAAATGAATGCACTTTGATATTGACTGTATGAGGAAATGACAGTGTCTCTGTGTCTGGAATGTAAAACCCAGAGTTTCCCCTA
>NTHP01000326.1:332210-354004 GCA_003416845.1 Oplegnathus fasciatus
TGTGTGTGTGTAGTTGTTCCGTATCAATGAAGCCAACCAGTTAATGCAGTACGACCAGTGCCTGACCAGAGGAGGTGATAATTCAGCTGTCATCATCACACACTGTGATCAGAACCAGCACACTGAGTGGAAGTACTTCAAGGTGAGACACACACACACACACACACACACACACACACACACACACTACTGATAGAATAGAATATACTTTATTGTCCCCGTGGGGAAATTTGTTCTGGACTCCAAGTTGCCACACAGAACATCCACAATACAGCCACTACACACATTCAGAGCAAAACCACAAGCCTAAAACACGAGTAACATATAACTACCACATCTAACATGTAACATCTATCACAATCCACAGCATAAATGTGTATTGCACAAACCCCGCGACCTCTACTGTACATGTGACCTGTGATCAAAACAACAAATGTATTTGACCTTGCTCTGCTCATCAGTGTGTGCAAACAGGAAAGGATGAGAGCACCCTGATCCGTCTGAGACAGACTACAGGAAGTAGAATGTATTGGAATGAACAAGAATTCACTCACTCTCCCTGCTTCTCTCTCTCTTTCCCTCTGTCTAACCAGGATCTCCATCGCTTCACTCATGTACCGACAGGTAAATATCCGCACTATTTTTAACACTGTGTCACTGACGGTCACCATGTTACCAGTGGAAAGAAGACTAGGAAGCCTTAATTTCAATGAAGTTTCTTCAAAATTCTACAGAAAACTATCAGCCAATGATAGTGTCCCACTACTGCTAGGGTGGTCTGTAGTACTTGGTGTTTTTCTCCTCCACCTGTACAAACCAAACCATGACATGTGATCAGACAGAGCATGCAGCAACCACTAGATGGCAGCTCAAACAGGATATTCAGCCTGTGTATAATTAAACTCTTAAAACTAGAGCCGATAGTAAATGAGAGCAGATATATCCGTGTCTGTGTCAGCCCATTAGGAGCAAAAACTTGCAGTACAGAAATGTATCTTTGAGAACATTTTGTATTGTTTACTATTGTTATAATGATTCCTGTTGTTCTTTTCTCGGGTTTAATATTTTTTTGTTGTTCATAGTTGTTATTGATACTAATTTAATTTCCTGTGTGTATCATGGTTTTGACAACTGTAACATGTCTTGCTCAGTACATACTGTATCTTGGTGACAGTTATTTAATAACCAACTTTAAGGGATCCTTATCAGAAATGTTTGTTTGTTGGAAATCAATTATTGCCTTTAAAAAAAAGTCTTACATTTAATATTGGTATCAAACCATCCAGTACTGTATGGGCTCTCATTTAAACACTAAATAAGATCACACAGAGAGTTGGGATTAAACATGCATTCCTCACCAGATGCTAAAGACTTGTCCACATGACCTAAATGAACGTGGACATCGTACAGTTTGACAGCAGCATGGCAGTGACGGTGAAATTAAGCTTTCTGAAGCATTAAGAGTTTTATGTAATGCATAGTTTCATTGCTCCAAGCTTCATATGAAACACTGAACATGACCATACACTGCAAATAACCTGCACTTCAATATTCTACAGTAGTAGACTAATAGTGTGGTACAAACAGCTAACTGGTGTGTTTCCCACACAGAGCATCACTGGTTCAGTCCCTAACCCTGTGTGTGAGTTTGTGCATGGTTTTGTTGATTTGATGCGATTTGATGAGACTGTAAAGGTGCTTATGGACACATGTAATGGGACATGTGAAGTCCACCACTACTACAGCCCACAGTGTGTGTGTCAGTCAGGAAACAGTTTCCAACCACCTATGGGTTCAATGACAAAGTGAAGGAGTAAACTACTTCAGACGTCATTGTTCACATGTTTTTTTCCCTTTTTGAAGTAAGCTGCTGTGGAGTATTGAAACGACCCTCGGAGCTCCACTTTCAGACATAACATCACTTTCACATTGCCTTAAATTAGATAAGCTTAAATGTTCTTGAGTTAAGTACCTCTAAATAGATCTGTATTGGACCCCACCCCCCCACTGGATAAGGTTCACTTGCAGGGATCCATATGGAAGGAGTTGTAATGAAATTTAAATATTCCTCTTGTTGCTAGGGGCTTCTGAATCCCTATAACAAACACTAGTAGTAATGTTCATCTGTGTTCTCCTAACAGGGAAGTGTCTGGACCGCTCTGACCTGCTTCACAAAGTGTTCATAGCAGACTGTGACACCAGTAAAACCACTCAGAAATGGGAGATGAACAACATAGTGGCTGTATGAAGACTGGGAGCTTGGAGAGAAACATGGTGACTGTATGAGGAAATACACACTGATTAACACACCAAGAAATACATCCATACTATAAGTTTACAGTTATAAAGCTGATACTGTCCTTTAAAGAAAAACAGTTTTTTATTTGTACCAGTCAGTGTCGGTGCACCTCCAACACGATGGAGTCAAAATGGTCAAATTTAAAGATACTGAGTATTGACTATTAACAGCTTCAACCCAAAACTGTTAGGATCAGCCAAAATATGCCTTTTTCAAACTGGTCCATATGGTCATGCATTACACAGACACACACACTCCACTGGTTGGTATGGAGGCTGAAGCTACTGGTCCTCAGAATGACCTGTTGGACAAACACTGAACTGGAAACATGTTGGGCTATGTCTCTGTCCTTCATTGTGTTTACACGCCGTCTCTCTATCTGTTCTTTTGGGCTCTCAGGTCTTTTCTAAACCACTACATTGATTTATAAAATTAATCACAGCAACTCAAACTATTCTTGTTAGATCTTTTCAATCAACTGTTAGCCAAACTGATTAGCTCACTTACCAAAGAGTCCTTTTTATTGGTGGAGGATTCAATCGCATCATCAGTGTGTTTAACCAGGTGAAGTGTTGCTACACACACTGGCCGTCATAACGCTCGCTTCTGTCTGCGGGTCAGGATAAGACTGTTTTCAGGCTGGAATAGTGAGTTAAAATAGGATGTCAAAGATGAAGCATTTATTGGATATATCAAAGAACGAACACTCAGGTGAGCCAAATCCGTTTAATAGATTATGGGTGGGGGGTGGGGTGAATGGAGAAGAGCGATCAGGTCTGTATTTTTGAAAGTGTTTACTTGGTGCTGTCATGCTGTTCAAGAGTGTTCTGGCTTGTTTTGTGTGTGTAAACAATCAACATGTAAAACTGACAACCTGTTAGCATTTTTCTGCTTAGTCCTGTTTGGTCATCTGCTTCTTAAAGCGCCATTCGGTCGATGTCGCCTTGTCAAAGTAAATCAACCTTCCTCTTGTCCTCAGATACCAGTGAGATGTAAGTAAAGCTACTGGCACGTGCTCAACAGGCTAAAAAGGACACTGACATATTGAATTCTGTTTTTTTTTCTTCACACTTGCACACCACAGTCTGTGAAAGGCATTTTAGTTTCCCCCAGTTGGTTGCCATTAACTTCTATTTCCATGGGCTTGAATTCATTTTCATCCACTTCTACAGACACTGAGATGCTTTAGAGGAACTTAAACATTGTAAGAAGAGCACATCTTTAAGAAGTGATCTGACTGACTGAGAACTTGTGAACTGCCTGCCTTACTGACCGTCTCGATGAGTAATTCAGTAGCTGACCAGTTGACTGTGACTTAGTAAAAAAAACAAACACTGAGTTGTTGGGGTGGGGAATGATGCCAGTGAGAAATACACAGCGTATGGTGGGGAAATGACAAAGAATCTGACTGCTTTTTTTTGTTTTGTTTGTGGAAGGGAAAGAGGGTTTGGTGTATGGATGATCGTGTATGCAATGTTTTGTACAATGTAAATAGGTTTCTTTGTAAAGACGATCATGATGCATTTTGTGAAGGGCCTTGAATGATGTAAATATCTAACTTATAGCAGAGATTTAATATGGGTGATTGATCAAATAAAAAAAACAGATTTTTACTACTATCACTGTTCTCTCTTTCTTACTGTGATTTCATGGAAATAACTTACCGCACCTTGAGATGGTGCTGGAGTGGGGTCACGCTGTCCCCACAAAAACTTAACCCCAACCCAAATTATAAAAAATGTACTTTGTCTCTGATGTGGAAAACTCTAGAAAAAGAATAAACTGATGAGCCTCAGTCGTCCTCACTTCAATACAACACAAGTCAGAGAAGATCTTGGTACAACTTGTATACATGGACACAGTTCATACCAGAAACTTCAAGTAACATTACACTCGCTCAGCTTTATACAGTGTGTCCCACATTATAAAGAATCATGTTTACTCACGCCACCAGGGAGGAGGCAAACAATGTGGGTCCAGACCCTTTCTCATCCATTACTATCAGGGGAGGCTGGAACATCTACGAGGTCTCCATCATGTCTTTGTCCCCGGACATACAGAGACTCCACACATAAAATATGTCAAGTGTGAGGGACCCTCGGGTTACCTAACCGTGTCAGTGCACAAATGAAACATCCCCTCATGTCCAATACATTTCTACCACAGCCCTGAACTCCTTGTATCTAGCAGTGCAGATAGTTTGGGTTTTATTTGTCCAGGTTTTGAGATGTCTGTCATTTTGCCTCCAACCCAATACAGTGGAGGTAAAATGAATTTTACCTGCCTACCTATATAGTATGTAGATTCACCTGCCCAGTACGTTCAAAACAAAAGCATTAACAAGTACTCAAATTAACTAAAACAATGATACTGATGTTGTAATCAAACTAATTCAGCCGTATTCTTGAAACAAACAGCAGCAAACTAAATAATATTTAATTATTAAATATGACAAAACAATGAATAGCTCCAACAGTGTTCATTTTGCTGGGCTACAGTGGTAATGTTCACCACTCTCTGTTCAGCCCTGAAGTCCTAAAGTCCTAAAAGACAAATAAATTCAACTCATTCCCACAATTTCCACTCTTCATACATATCTTGTATATAAAAATGTAGCCAGCGGTTTCTCTGTCACACAGTGTTAACCATCAAAGTAAAAAAGTGTTCCATTGCCTCCCTCTGGCATTTGACCCCTGACAGTCCTCCTCAGCAGTATTGAACTTTTTAATCACAATAATTCCTACATTTTTTTAACCCTGTGCACAAATATTTCATACCCACACACTGAGGCAGGTCTGCTGTCACACATACTATCTTAGATCAGCAAAGAGAGAGGCAGCGTGTTTAAGTGCTCTCTGTCCAAATGCAAACCTGTATAAACCCATACTTACTACAGGTGTCATGCATTTGCATCATACATGTCTTTGTGAATTGTGAGCTGTAGATGAGATCTCTCTCAAGCCATCCTTTACGTAGCAGTCGTGCACGTCCCCCATTGGTTGGCGACAGCAAAAACAGATGACGCACCACGGAAGTTAAGATTTGTTGTGTTTTCCTGTTTCATCAGCCGTCAGGTGTAATGTAACGCAGAGTGAGACGTTTCTATTTTAATCCTAACTTCGATTCGTTGTTGAGAGAAGCAACGACTGTCGGAGCTCTTGTAGGAATAAACAGCAAGAAAATGACCCGGTTTATTTCCGTTGTGTTGCTCCTTCTGTTGGTGGGGCACATCAAGAGTTGGGATGACGGTAGGTTTTGCTTCAGTAACATTTTAATTTGATGTTCGAGTTATTCTTTTTTTTATAGGCAGCCGCCATGTTTAAGAAATGTAACGAGCTAACGTTTGAACAGCATCAGTGACCAGCGGCAACCAAAGTGACACAACACCGCAACTTCCGCTCACTGCCTTCAAACTAAACTCAGCGCATTTTGACGCCTAATTAAATATATGGCAGTTAAAGTGCACAAGTTATTTTTATTACCAACATGCCTTTTAACGGAACATAGTAAAAACAGACCTTGGAAGAATATACACAGCTGCTAAAACAAATATTAGTCTTATAGCAAGCTAGGGTTATATGTAATTCCTGTCATGTCCTGCTAGCTGAGCTCACATTTGTACCTACCAGTGTCAGTAGAACATTTTGATAAGTGCGTCATGGCTAAAATAAACATACTGCTACTTATAATAATGATAATTATCATAATAATGACGTACTATTATTTCTGTCTCTTCAGTAACCAGTCCATCTTGCTATTCACTGTAATGATTCTGTATTTTGACACATTTACTTGTGACCTGTGGATGGCTTCATGCAGCTGTGAGTCAAAGACTGTGTTCCTGTCTTCCTTTACCTTCTGCTGCATGTAGTAAGAATTTAAGAGCACTTTTCCTTTGACTGACAGAGTGGTTATGTACAGGAGGCTGCCCAATATTTTTCACTCTTAACCCGAAAAGCAACACTAAACTCTGACACATCTACCTTTAAAAACTCTGCAGTTTAAAGTGGCTTACTGGCAGAGGTATGTTAAAGACTATATAGAAATGCTCTGTTGTGATGCTCTTCAGCAGCCTTAAAAGTGACCACAGAGCTGAATCAAGAGCTCGATCTGTACATGGTAAGCTTCACAGAGGAAGGATTCATTGCAGGACTGTTGTCTGTATATATGTATGCATCCACAGTGTACACTGATCAAAATGACTAAATGCATGAAGCTCCATTCTCTGGAAAACCTGTGGCTTCCTGAGTTTCTGCCTATATAAAAAATCCAATTCACATTGGCTAGTGTGGAAAAAACCCCATCAAGAAGCCATGAATTAGTTACTTGGCATTATGTTCCAGAGTGGGAGCTTTTATATGTTTCTAAAGTGAGTTATGATATTATAATGGAAACCAGTCTCTTTCTCCTCTCCCCACTACAGGCAGCGTGCTGCTGCGGGACGTCCAGGTGTTGACTCTGTACAGGGATCGCTACACCTCAGCGAGGCGCTCCAGCCCCTTGCCTCAGCTCCAGTGTGTTGGAGGCTCAGCAGGCTGCCAGACCTTCATCCCAGAGGTGGTCCAGTGTCAGAACAAAGGCTGGGATGGAGTGGACGTACAGGTGAGGAGGGAAGTGCTGGTGGGTAGCTAGGACAGGAAGATGAGGTGTATGGAGTATAACATGTGCCCTTAGCGGGGCTGCAACTATACATTAATCTGCAGATTGTTTTCTCGATTCATAATTTGTTGTAATGGTCATTTTTCACTATTTTGTGACATTTTGTAGACCAAAGTCCAAGTTGATGTAGTCACAGAGCTTATTTTATCTGACCGACAGTCTAAAACCCAAAGATCTTCAATTCACTGTTACAGAAGAAAGAAGAAAAAATATTCACCTTTATGATGCCACAACCTGAGTTTTGGGCATTTTTGCTTAAAGAATTACTTAAATGATTAATTAAGTATCAAAATAGTTTACTGTTAATTTTCTGATGATTGGAAAATCAATTAATCGTTTCAACTCTAGTTCTGGCTACCACTGGTAGTAGGACTGATCAAAGGAGCTATCCAGATAAGGACTTTTGTGACTTTTCACTTGGTGCCTGAAAGTAGTTAACGTTCATGTGGCACATTTCCCATCCACCACCACAGGAACCTGGGGTTCGATTCCTGGTGGCAGTTCCCCCAGCTTTGTCGTGCATTCCAACCAGAGCCTGACTGAAAATCTGCCAAGCTGATATATGTGCCATTATACAGTGTATTGGTATCAGCACATACAGACGGGTGACAAATGAAAGGAAAAACCTGAATGCTTGACCCCTACAGTGAGGGGATCCGGTGGCATTATGCTGTCGGGGGCATTTTGCTGGCATGGTTTGGGTCCACTTGTCCCCTTAGAGGGAAGGGTCACTGCAAATCAATANAAAGTTGTTCTGAGTGATCACCTTTATCCTATGATGAAACATTTCTATTCTGATGGGAGCGGTATCTTCCAGGATGACGATACCCCTATCCACAGGGCACGAGGGGTCACTGAATGGTTTCCTGAGTATGAAAATGATTTGAATCATATGCTATGACAGGTTATGGACAGTCATTGCACCAATAAATATATACACTGTGATGGTTAAACAAATGTAAATGACATGTAATAATTGTGACATAATAATTGTGTGGTTGTAATTTTCCTTCTTCCCCCTCACAGTGGGAGTGTAAGACTGATATGGACAACAAGTACCGATTTGGTCGCATTGAGGTGAGCTGCGAGGGCTACAGCCACCCTGCCGATCCTCTCATACTAAAGGGCTCCTGTGGGCTGGAGTACACGTTGGAACTGACTGAAGAGGGCCGGAGGAGGACACAAGGCAGCTGGGGCTCCCAAAGTGGATTCAAGGGATCTGGAGGTGGGAGGGTGGAGATATGAGATTTATGAGGCTTTATCTTCATATAAGGACTATATATTTAGAAACCTTCTTTTTCTGTTTGTGTGTCTCAGGTCTCGGGGGCTTTGCCTCCAGTTTCTTCAGTGGTTTTTCTGGAAACAAGCATCAACATCACCAGCACAACCAGCAGAGCCATCAGAGCTCGTACCCATCAGGCAGCGAGGACTCGGGAGGCCTGCTGGTGGTCGCTGTGCTTCTGCTCTTAGCTTACGGCATCTACAAGCTGTTCCTCAGCAAGAACACGGCCCAGTGGGGGCAAGACGGCGGACAGGCTGGTTACCCCAGAGATAATCACCATGGCTCCACCGCAGGACCGCCACCCCCGGGATTCAAACCTGACTTCACAGGTAGCTGATGCAAAAGATGAGGATGCAGTGTGGATAGAGCAACAATAGAGGGTCTGGTTTGCACTGCAGATTCTCCTTGGAAAACACATCCTTGAAGCACTTCATCCCTTTGTTATGGAGGATGTGCAGGATTATCATGTTCTTTTCTCTCGTAGAAATAGCTGGATAAGCGCTGTAGTATGAAATAAGATTACAACTACCTTGGTGAAACCTTGAATCTATTGAATAACTTCTTGTTTTGTGTTAGACTATTCTGGTGCCAACCCAGGCTACGGTTTCCACAGTGACTACACTCGCGGACAACAGTACCCAGGAGGCCATGCTGCTTCTGGCACAGGCGGAGGCTTCTGGACCGGCATGGGGACAGGAGGGGTGCTGGGATATCTTTTTGGTCGTCAGAGGTTAGTTAAGAGATGGAGAGTGGGAGAAATGAGTGAACATGACTTGTATTGGAAAAGCAGGAATCCCAGAAAACCAAATCTTAACATTATCCCACTTCCATTCCATTTAAAGCCTTCAGGTTATTTGCGCCGTGTGTTTGTTTTGCAGAAACCAGCCCTACAACTATAACAACTCCAGTTACACTGACAGCAGACCTCCTCCTGCTGGAGGCTCCTCCTCTTCCTCTGGGACACGCACTGCTTCAGGTAGAAGGACTGCATGTTAGTGTACACGCATCATCAACCTTATATCACCTCTGATATCAAGACATTGAACTGATTAGATACTGATGAAAGGACTGATATTGATACTAAATATCTAGTTGGCCTAAGATTATTTGTCCAAGACACCTGAGCTGACTAGTATCGGACATGTGTTATGATGATGATGATGATGATGATGATTATTATTATTGGGTTGATATGACAGTATACACCATGTAAGTACATACACTGTGACTTTATTCATTTCAGGATCAGGTTTACTGCCAAGTAAGTTTTCACATACAAGGAATTTGCCTTGGTATACTAGTGCATAACAACAAACATAGTCAACAGAAAACATAAAGAAAGATGAAAGCAAGTACTGCAAGTCAAGAAAATTGATAATAAAATATGAAAAAATATTATAATATGTACAATATGTAAAAATATGTACCATACAATTAAAGAGCGGACCCCACCGACCCAGAGTATTAAAGAGCTGTACAGTTTTATACAGGAATGTGCAAAATATTGACCAGGGAATGCGCAAAAGTTCACAGTATTAAGTTTAAAGAATATTTGCAATGTGCAAGATAAGTTAATGTAACGTGTTGAGTCAGGTGTGTAGACTTTACATTAATGTAACGTGTAGTGGGTGGGTGTAGTTTAAGAATCAGTGTCAGTGGTGGCCAGCTGCAGTCAGGAAGAAACTGTTTTTGTGGCGTGAGGTTTTGGTCCTCCTGCCGGAGGGTAGCGTCTCAGTTTGTGTCCGGCAATCTTTCCTGCTCGCCTCAGGGTCCTGGAGGAGTACAGGTCCTGGAGGGATGGCAGATCACCTTCTCAGCTGATGTTCAGCTCCCACTTGAGGTCCTGGGTTATGATGTTTCCCAGGAAGCAGAAGGACACACAGTGTGAGGGGGGTAGGTGGGGCCGGGCTCCTCCTGCAACCCACTACCATCTCCACTGTCTTTAGAGTGTTGAGCTCCAAGTTGTTCTGACTGCACCAGGTCGCCAGATGGTCGATCTCCCACCTGTAGGCGGACCCAATGAGCTATTCGGCTGCTGTCACCCACCCCTACTGAGTATTATTATTGTGGGCTACAATGGAGTGTCTATGGTCCTGTGTGACATTTCCACATTGACAAGGTGTAAACAACAACAACAACAGTGCAAAAGATTGCACAAGATATCACATATTGGTGTCTAGAGTCAATGCTACACTGTCTATAGCTGCAATTTTACTAGAAACTCATCACAGTGGAGGCTGAGGAAGGGGCCACTAAAATGTGATTGGCCACGCTAGGAGACCTCCCTTCAGTGGATATGATTATTGGCTTGACCTTATTGATGAAAGAAAACCATGTAACACAATGATAAAGGATGTAAAATGAAGTGGAACCAATGGTGTATCATCCACAAACCAAAACGTGTGAGAATCAGATGTTAGCTTTACACACAGTTTCTCACTCAGTCTGATGCATGACTTTGTATTCATGCATCCCGTGCTGGTTTAGCTGCTCCTGAACCAGAGTGTGCTTTCCACCTGAACTCCTGACATTCATCGTACTGTCACTCTTAGTGTCTGACACATAACAACGTGCAGGATGATAATAACAATAATGATGAGATAGTAGATCATAAATCTGAGACTCAGAAGTCATTCTTATGAGATGATGCCTCCAGGTTTTTTTGTGTTTCCGTAGATTAGTTGTTACCATGACCGTCTCAACAGTTCAGTAGCATCCAGAGACATGTTGTAGGTACAGCTGGCTGACTAACATCTTTGTTTGTTTGTCAGGTTTTGGAGGAACCAAGAGAAGATAGAAGCTGTGGAGGTGGACTGATTTTCTACAATGGATGGCACTGACAGAACTGGAACTGGTGCACTAATAACAGACGAGCAGACGTGTTTGCTGGTGGCCGGTCAAACATGACAGAAGCACCATGAGAAGACCCTCTCTTCATTGTCCAACAGTATAGTAACATTTCTATGGAAGCACTTGTTTTTCTATGAACGTGTGAACGTTTGAGCTTTAGCCTGAAGGCTTTGTGTTTGGAAGAACATGAAATGACTTTCATGTGCTTTAAGATGACAATCTTGCAGTTGCAGTTGATTTGATCAGCATTTTGTTGGCAAGATGACATATTTCAGTGGGAATCCACTCTTTGACTTATACATTTTATTCATGTGGTCATGTAGAGGGAGTAGCTATCTCTGTTTTCTCTCTGGATCTCTTTTTTAAGGACCTGTTGACTTTCTTGTGTGAATGATAAACGACTTAGCTTCAATGACAAGAGAAGACCAAATTGTAAGTAATGGTAATCATGAAGTAATTACATAGTCCTATTAACAGCACAGTATGTCACTTTATCTGTGGGGACACACGTGGATAATATGCAGGTAGCAGTAATCATTACTGCTTATTTAGCGTCTGATTGACAGATACAGGAATCTGTGTACCTTTGCAGTGTAACCTTGTGGTGCAACTACATGCACTAATTGATTCAGTTTCAAGTTGGGCCCTATGATGAAGCTGTGTGTGAAAAATAAACTTCCTTGTCAAAGTCCTCATGTTTGTTTTGACTCTGTTTTTTTACACCACAGATAAGCAAATTCTGTAGCGTAAAGATTTGCTGCCCCGACTTTCCTTCGATTTTGATGTAGATGTGATGGTGCCTGAATACCTAATAAAACACAGACACAATCAAGGCATCAAGAGGATTCATCATAATAGTGAAATGAAGGTTCCTTGTACTAAACTTTATTGTAGAGAGCTGCTATTCCTCCTCTTCTCCTGAAACTGTAATAGAAGATGGAGGCAGGCAAGACTTGTGTAGAGGTGGAGGATGGAGATTGGCCGAGGGTCTCTGCTCATGTCAAGACTCATGTCTTTCTTCTACATTTACTTTTTGCATATTCCCTCACAAATTATTTTCAGTTTTCTACTTTTTTTTCAGATTGTGCGAAACAGTAGACAGTATGTGCAGTAACTTGGTGCAGAGTAGCCTTTTCTACATAGATGGATATAAGAAAAGAGATGGCCACCTGACCATGTTTCCTATCACGACACTGTTTCCGTGCTTCTCTGTGTTTCCTCTTCTTGCTCAGCTTGATGAGACACTTCTGAATTGAACTGTCCAGAAGCCCCTGAGACTAGCAGAGAACAGCTTCTCATCGGGGGGCACATTGCAAACTAACCTCAGTCTTGTGTACCATGCTCGGAGCATTAATGAAGCGTGACAGTACTGTAAGAGATTTTTGACTCGTTCCTCGTTGTCAGAGTGGCATTGTTACCTGTTACCTATAGTTAATTCATCCAGAAAGCCTGGATGAATGGAGAAGTGAGGGCCCTATCCAGGGCCAAAAAAGCTGCCTTTCGGTCAGGAGACAAGGAAGCATACAACACTGCCAGAGCAAGACTGGAAGCTGGCATCAAGGAGGCAAAGCAGAGACTTCAGGAGAGACTGGAGAGAGACCTCAACACCAACACCAAAGATATGTGGCAGGCGATCCAGACCTTCACAGGCTATAAAAGCTGGAGCACCCCCATCATGTGTGACGCCATGTTGCCTTTTATATTCCCTTTGATCCCCTCAACAAAGAGTCAGCTGCCAAGTCTAATTCACCTCCAGATGATCGGCCGCTGTCAGTATCCACAGCGGATGAGAGAAAAACTGCTGAGAGTGAATATGAGTAAAGCTGCCGGGCCTGATAACAGCCCTGGCCATGTACTGAGAACATGTGTCAACCAGCTAGTTGATGTCATCACTGACATTTTTAACATCTCACTGCCACAGGAGAGTGTTACCACCTGCTTCCAGACAGCCAACATTTTTCCTGTACCTAAAAATTCTGCAGTGTCTAGTCTAAATGACTACCGCCCTGTGGCACTCACCCCCATTCTGATGAAGTGCTTCGAGAAACTGGTTCTGCAACACATCAAAAACTACATCCCAGCCAGCCTGGACCCTCATCAGTTTGCATTCAGAACCAACAGATCCACAAAGGATGCTATTTCCACTGCTCTTCACACAGTCTTCACACACCTCGAATATAACAACACCTACATCAGAATGATGTTTGTTGATTTCAACACAATCTCCCCCATGAAACTGATTGGCAAACTGGGCTTGAGTACCACACTCTGCAACTGGATATTGGACTTCCTCACAAACAGACCCCAGACAGTTCAGATTGGCAGTGATGCCTCCTCCACTCTAGTGTTCAACACCAGAGCCCCCCAGGGCTGTGTGCTCAGCCCCCTCCTGTTCATGCTGTATATCCACGACTGCAGTCCCCAACATAGAGAGAACTCTGTTGTGAAGTTTGCAGACGACACCACCATCACTGGCTGGATTTCAAACAACAATGAGACTTCATATCGAGAGGAAATCAACAGTCTTGCAGAGTGGTGCACAGAGAACAATCTACTGCTCAACGTCAGCAAAACCAAGGAGCTGATCATTGATTTTAGAAAAAAAGAGACGAAAACACACCCCTGTCTACATCAGTGGAGCTGAGGTGGAGCAGGTGAACAGTTTCAGATTCCTTGGAATCAGCATCACAAAGAACCTGTCATCGTCATCTCACATCTTCACCCTGGTTAAGAAAGCTCAGAAACAGCTGTATTTCTTAAGGAAACTTAAGAGAGCAAAGTTCCCATGCCAACTTTTACAGAGGAGCAATAGAAAGCATCCTGACTGGAAACATTACAAATTGGCATGGTTTGTGCACAGCCAGGACAAGAGGGCTCTGCAGCAGGTGATTAAAACCACCCACATCATTGGTTCCCATCTACCGAACATCAGTGACATCAGTGAGGTGAGGTGCCTGCCGAGAGCCCGAAAAACACTAAAAGACAACACCCACCCCAGCAACAGCCTGTTCACCCTGCTGCTGTCTGGCAAGACTCCACCAGGCAACTCCAGAGCAGCTTCTTTCCTCAGGCTGAGACTTTATCCTCTGCACTCCACCATAATTAATAGTTTTTTGTTTGTTCTATCTTGTTTTTTTTGTGTGGCATAAAGAGACTACAATTGAAATTTCATTAATACAACCTTGTGTTATAAAATGACAATTGAATGAAACCTTGAACCCCTTTACAAGAGTTTAAATAATCTGGCCACAACCTGTCTGATCGTCTCTGCTCGTGTTTCTTGCCAGTCGGCGATGTCAGTGTTCTCAGATCTCAGCAATTACTTTGGTGAGTACAATTTTATCATGACTGATTCAAAGCTACAAAAATAAGACCCAACTTGTAATAAATAAGAGTTATCCTTTAAACTTGCAATGGTATCTGCCCTACGGTGTCTTAAAGTTATAATTCTTAAGATTTTTGTGCTGATACCCCACTGTGCCAAACGCAGTGGTCTCACTGCTTTTTTTATACAGTGTTGATGTTGCCTTAAAGGAAAATTCCAGTATATATTTGAACCTGGCCTATTTCCCTTACATGTGGCCATTGTGGCTGTATTGGTCGTGCTAACTTTGCACTGAAGGACTACTTTAATGAGTGCTCAAAGGGGATCAGCATTTGCTGATCCACTTCCTGGTGCTCAGATTAATGCACCGCTATTATGATATATAGTGAACTTTGTTACATGCTACATGTTTTCAAACTGAATCATTTAGTTATTAACATTTGGATAGCCTTATGTTAGTGTCCACGATGTCTAACATTCTGTACACCATTTTCTCTTTACTCAGTTCTTTACCAAACACAACAACAAAACATGACAAGAAATGAACACAAGTGAATGCAGCCTGGGGACAGAGATACACACTGTTACACATGTACAGAGATATTATGCTTTCAATACGTATGTTTTGATAGCTTTCTTATTATGAGAATGATAAACAGCGCACATTTGTGTACAGTACTTTGTGAGCCGGATAGGACTGACGAGGAAATAAGAATCAACATTTGGTTTGTTGTAAAAAGAATATAGTTTGGCAGTAAGTGAGAATTCATACATTTACATAAGTCTTTAAAGAATTGATGATTATATTCACAAAGCCAAAACAAATGAGTGACAGTTCCTGAATGGTCAGTGTAGAAAGTACATTTTGTATTGGCAACGTTTTTGTATTTTTGAGGAGAGTATTTGGGAGGGTAACATTTACTGATTTGTTACTGACATTTTGTATGACACCTCTTTTCCAACAAATTAAACATTTTCCAACAAATCTGTTCCAGCAGCAAGGTATAAACAACAGGTGTGTGGCCTGAGTCCAGAGAGCATCGAGTACAGGAGAGCTTACATCCTTTCCTATTAGCCCATATTACTAAACCAGAGGGGATTGAATCCAGGACAAACTCTTTGGGGTTCACAAGTGTGTTAAAGTATAATGAGCAAAAAAAAACTCATAAAAACTTGATCATTCAAAAGAACCCCTCTGCTCTGCTTTAACTCACTGACACAGCAAAAGGAATTTAAGACCACATATAAATGAAAAAACAATTCCAAATTGTTAACTTTAACCTGATGTGTGTTGAGGTTAAAGGCTACTGTGTATACACACAAGAAGCATGGCAGCCAATCCAAACCCTCCATTGTCTATCACGTGATTTTGGTTCCCGGAATAACAACAACAGCTCCGACTGTTGATCCCAGTCTCTCAGGGAAGTCGCAGGGAAGCGTTCAGAGTTTCGGCCATTCCGCACTCAGCTCCACTGTGGGAAATGAAGTCGGCTCTGCTGCACGTATCGGCGCCGCTTGTGCTCTGCGTCGCCTTGGCGAACACCGGCGTGTTCGACGAAGTTGAGGTGGACTTGTCTTATGAGCATTATGCGGAGCAAAGGGTTGATCATCTGCCCGGGTTCCTGGCGATGCCCTGCAACTGTCTGGTTAACATGGGGTACATCTGCATGGGTCTGTACTGGCTGCTGTGGTACAGAGGCGTCAAAGAAACGGAACAGAGTCGGTACATGAGAGAAGTGTTCGCTTTCATGGCTGTTTTTTACGCACCTGTGCAGTGGACGCGCCTGGCGGTGCTGCGGCGCGCTCCCGCCGTGCTCGACCAGTGGTTCACCTTACCGATCTTCGCGTGGGTTCCAGTGTGGATTCACTTTATAGAGCGCGGGACGGCGAAGTGGCGCGCGTCGCAGGCGGCAGCGCTCGAACTCTTCTCTATCCTTAGCTACGGCCTGGCGCTGGCGCACGAGCGGGGCTTCGAAGTGGCGCTGGCCTGTCACGTCGCCCTTGCGCTGTACAAGGGAGTTCGTGTGCAGCTGCGGCACGGGAACGGTCGCACGCGGGGATATCTGCTGCTGGCGGTGTTGTCATGTGCGGGCTTCGTGGTGCTGAAACTGCTGGATCACTGGCTCGCTCGGCACCGGCTCTTCCAGCGGTTCACCGGACACTTCTGGTCCAAAGTGTGCGACGTGCTGCAGTTCCACTTCAGCTTCTGTTTCCTGACCACAGTGACACAGAGAGCACAGGGGAAGACAGCCGCACAGCACGAGTGACACACGACCGTAATTTCCCCGTGAAACTCTCCGATATAGAAAACACCACTTAACATTCTCCACGTGGGTTTGAATTGATTCTGTCATGATACACAGAACACATTTGTCCAAATGTTCACATGAGAGAAAAGAGAGGAAGAATATTGACCACTTTTAGCTTGTAGGTATGATTTCTGTTCAAATATTGGTGCATTAGATCATATACAGGGTTCTTTTCCATCTTTTAGTAATTTTGATCTGCCTGACTTTAAGGAGGTAAATGATATTATATTAGAATTTAAAAAATCAGCTCCGGGTCATGATGGAATTTGCACCTCCCTCACCTTGACTCCAAATATTATTGAGCCCTTAAAATTCATTTTTGCATTATCCATGGAAACTGACATCATACTTTCTGACCTAAAAATGGCTATTCCACTATTTAAAGGTGATCCAGAATCCTTTACAAACTATCGTCCAATTTAAATATTGCCATGTTTTACAAAGACTTGGGAAAAACTGGTACATAAAAGAATCCTGAAACACTTGAACTCATACAATATTCTGTATAATCATCAGTATGGATTCCATAAAAATCATTCAAATTATATGGCCCTTTTAGAACTTACTGATAGAATATATACAGCTTTAGATCATAATGAGTATGCAATAGGTATATTTTTAGACTTTTCAAAAGCATTTGACACTGTTAACCATGCTATTTTGCTTTCAAAAATATATAGATACGACTTTCATGGTAATGTTTATAAGTGGCTCAGTAACTATGTTCTTTATAGAAAACACTATGTTTTTATTAATGGTCATGAGTCAAAAAGAAATATAATGCAATATGGTGTACCTCAAGGATCCATATTAGGACCCTTATTATTTCTTATTTATATAAATGATCTTGTTGCAGTATCTAACACCACATTCCCATTGCTCTTTGCAGATGACACCAGCCTTTTTGTCTTGAATAGAGATTTAGCAGCTCTCATTAGTGAACTAAATCATAATCTTCTTAATTAGTCAATATGGTTTCACACAAACAAGTTGTCATTAAATGTCAAAAAATCCAATTTCATGGTATTTCCAGGAAATAAGAAATATGACCAATCTAATCAAACTTCATATTGATAATGAGGAAATAATCAAAGTTTCATCAACTTGTTTTTTAGGTATTTTGATTGATGATAAACTCTTGGAGACAACAGGTTGGTTTTGTCTGCAATAAGGTTACTAAATCTGTTGGGATTCTGAGAAAAATAAGAGCTTTTGTACACAATACATGTTTATTATCATTATAGTTCAATTTATCCTTATTTAACATACTGTAATACTGTATGGGCAAGTACTTTTCCAACTTATCTGTAAAAAAAAAATGCAGAAACAGTTTATTAGCAACCTTTTCCAAACCTGTTGTACCAGGTGCACCTCTGTTTTTAAATTTGAGTTATTGACTATTTTTGAAATCAACATCTTTCAAATGTGTACATTTGTCTTTAAAGTGATATATAAGAACACATACTTACCTTATAGTTATAGTTTTGGATATTATTATGTAAATAATTCACTCTTCCATAATTACCCAACTAGACAGGCTAAGAATCTTCATCTTCCATTGTATAAAACTTCCCCTGGTCAGTTTTCTATCAAATATTGTGGAGCATCTTGTGGAATGAAAATGGGCTTTTAATGGATCCCTTTGTGTCATTGGCTATGTACAAAAAGAGACTTAGAAATGCCCTGCTGTCAAAATCATTTGATTTAGAAAATAATGATCTGTAAATACTGTAATTTACTCCTGCCTTTTTTTAAACCATAATTCTATACTTATTATGTAATTTCTGAACAGTAATATTTGAAATGTATTTGTGATTTTTGTATATATGTATTTTACCTTTTGTATGTCCTATGGGTTGTGGTTTTCATATAAGCCATGATTGGTGGTTTCTACCACACCCCCACACGTACTTTTATATTTCCTTAAAGTTTTTTCTCTATTTTTTGTGCGTGAAACAAACAAACAAATAATACAGGAGCATACATTCACCCATCTATCCTCTGTCCATTTTCTATAATAAAAAGTTTTTACACCTCTTTTTAAAAACTCTTCATTCAGAGTATCTGGCATCATCTGGAGCTTCTACCCTCAGCCCACTAGGATCCGAAATAAGGACACTGCCTAAGAATTGCCGTACTATAGTTAACATCATTATTTGTTACTTATTTCTGTTCTTTATTCTTATTCTGTTTTACACTTATTTTTATTGCACAATTGAAGGAGCTAACGGACATGTATTTCACTATGATTATAACCTGTATGATTATATGTGACACATGAACTTGGTAAGCTCCTCCAAATCATGGCCCGCACGCTGAAAGGATTTAGAAGCACAAATATGATTTTGGACTGCCTAGTATTATATACTGTACGTTTGCTGGTCTTTAGTACACTCAAACACACCATTTAGGCATTCATACACATCTTATTTCGTACAATCTGCAAGCATGACTCCGTAGAAAGACCATGGTGATAGAAAGTACATGTGGCTACATTTACATTCACTGTAGCAAACGTTGCTCACAGCATAGAGATGTTTCTCAGGTGTGAAGCACCGTTTCACATGTGCATTGCTGTTATATGTGATTAATTAATTCATTGTAATTAATTGGACATTTCACATGTGAAAACATGAATGCCACCTGTGCTGTTTTTGTAAGGGTAAATTTGACTCACTTTGTGCCAACCAACATGAATAGTTTTGAGTTTTTCTTCCTGGCAGTGTGGAGATGGCTTTGAAACAGCATTTAGACCTTCATGTTGGGAAATAAAATGAAAAATCCAAATAATTAACAAACAAATGGGAGTGTACTGTGACATTTGAAGCTTTGGACATCATCAGTCACGTGGCAAAGTATTGAAACAGTGCGCCTCACGAGTGATACAAGCTTCGGAGCTTCTGTATTGTCCGCCCTAATTTATTTACTTCTAACACATTAGAAAGAAAGAGAAAAGAAATGATTTGATATTATACATCATAAGGATAACAAAGAAGTGGGCCTTTAATTTCTCTCAAGTCCAGAAAAAGCAATTACATACTGATGTCAGATAACTGCAGCTGTTTATGAGATGTGTCATTCTTGGGTTCTCCTCTTGACATTTCTGGGGAATAAATGTGGAGCCCTTCACATGTTTACAGGTCATGTTTAGTGATAGCAACGAGGACAGGCTCTGACGATGGTTTCCTATTGGTCCACAGCAGGGCCAGGCCGGCCTCCCGGAAGTCCTGATGGGAGCAGTAGATAAGAGGGTTGAGACCACAGTCCAGGTATGACATCACTGATGACAGTGTCCTTAACCAATCAGGTGCCGGTGACAGGTCCATCCTGCCTAGCAGGATCAGCTGATTGGTCAATGGAGAGAAAGAAACAGAGACAGTCTGTGAGTGGACAAGTATGTGTTCACTCTGTGGCTTTTACAACTGTGTACATGCAGATAGAATAGCATGTGTTGTTTCAGTGAGTGCATGTGTCACCTCAGACACAACAAAGGGAGTGTAGCAAAGCATGTAGGAGGCCACCAGCAGAGGAGTGACTGCAGACAGATCTGCTTCATCATCACTGAGACAAAGAGGAAACAAGATGTCTTTGTTTACATGCACAGAGAAATTCCTTGCTTAACCTGAACACTCAGCCGGCTTATTATAGCATGGCATTGTAATACATATTACAGGTGTTTCTGTATGGGAAATAAGTTACGATTGCTCAGTTAAGGAAGGAGAAGGATTGTGTTAGGTGGTTTAGTCGTGGTATCAGGGAGTAGGGGTCTCTTGGTAGACCCACCCCCCAAACCCCTGAGCTGAGCTGAGTCTCAAACCCAGACCTTCTTATGTGCCTCATTTCCATCTCAAGTCCGATCTCACTTGTCAAAGGTGTCAAAGGAATTATTTTCACTATCATTTAGTCTGCTAATTATTTCCCCAATTAATCAATCAATTGTTTTGTCTACAAAGTGGCAGAAAATAGTGAAAAATGCCCATTATAGTTTCCTAGAGTTCAAGGTGACGTCTTCAAAGAGCCTGTTTAACTGACCAACTGTCCAAAACCCAAACATACTGTATGTTTATTATCATAGAGACAAAGGAAAGCATCAAAGCCTCACAACTGAGATGCTGGAACCAGTGTTTAGCATTTTTGCTTGAAAAATGACTCAAACAGTTGATCCTCTGTCCATTACTCGTTTCAGCTGTAGTCAGGTCTGTGTAAAGGCAAGTGCAACTTTTGGTTGGACCTGACACACCCTGAGAACAATGTGTGAGCATTTTCCATCAGCCAAGCCATACACATTTAAAGGAGCAGTATGTAGGATTTAGGGGGATCTATTGGCGGAAATGGAATATAATATTCATAATTATGTTTTCATTAGTGTATAATCACCTGAAACTGAGAATCGTGTTTTTGTTAGCTTAGACTGAGCCCTTCTTATCTACACAGGGAGCGGGTCCTCTTCCACGGAGCCCACCATGTTTCACCACCATGTTTCTGCAGTAGCCCAGAACGGACAAACTAACACTGACTCTAGAGAGGGCCTTTTTTACGTTGAAATGGCAGCCACCGTAGGTTCTCCTACACACTTGGAAAGGGAGGGTGAGGGGAGGGGTATTCAGTTGGTTGCAATCTGCAACCTCACCACTAGATACCACTAAATCCTACACACTGGTCCTTTAATTACTACCTAAAGTATGTCAAAATTCCCTCATAAACTGTTTATTAAAGAGTTTTAGTATAAGTCTAGGGATTAGAGGTGTTCAGTATACTGTATGTACAAACAAATGTTTAACAGTAAATCTTTAAACTGGACTGACTACACTGAATCACCATTGGAACTGACCGAATCAGTAGCTTTTTGCAGTGGAGCTCCACACTGGTGACAGAGACAGAGAGTACAACTGTGATTCACATGTTACTGCCTGGTTTACTGAAAGTCACAGAAACAATGTGAGTACTCTGTTGCAGATAAACAGTGCTCATATAGCTCTAGTTCAGTTCTGAACTGAACATAACTGATGTACATACTGAAGTGCGTTTGCGTGGTGATGCATTCCATAATCTGTCTACATTACACTTTAT
>NTHP01000326.1:357183-373387 GCA_003416845.1 Oplegnathus fasciatus
GTCAAACCCAAATGTTTTCAGTCTACAGCAAAAATACAGGAATTGGCCTCACTGTTCCAATACTTTTGGAGGGGAGTGTATATGATATCAGCCGGACTCCTGCATCTTTACTCTTTTTACATCAAGGATCACAATCCTTTTGTAGTTTTGTAGTTGTGTGTGAATTAATGTCATCCATTCTAATAGTAATAATGATAATTCTGCTACAGCAACAGTTAGATAGGGTATTTGACACAATATAACTGACAACAAATGTGTGAATTTACAGTTTATGTACAGGATGTGTTGATACGGATTGGATTCACGTTCATCCCTTTTTCCAGTTTTTTCCTATATACAGTATAGACAGTATATACAGTACATATACAGATGTTTGTACAATTAGATAATCCAGAAGACAAAGAGAAAGCAACCGATGGTATGAAAGACAGTAGCTTAGGATGTGTGCATTTTAGTTGACACTGGTTCAACTGAATGTAAATTAAAGAGACCACCTAATGATACCTGAACATTTTTTTTATCTTACAGCCTGATGTTTTCATTCAGACAAAGACAGTTTACTCATGCACAGGGACAGACGCAGGGTTAAATCTCAACCTCAATCTGACAGTATTTGATATTTAATAGAGAAAAGGCTACACTTACTTTTACGGTGAGCCGTCAATCCCACAGCCTTCAACAACGGTTACCAGGTGTTTGTAGTGGAGAGCTCAGAATGACGTGTCATCAACACCATTTTCAATTAAAATTCACATGCTCCATTTAACTTAACTAGAATGGCTCTGACGCATGTTGTGCATGTGCCTGTAATTCAGCTTCTACTACTACTAACTACTACTACTATCATTATCCTGGAGGTTATGATAACATCAACAGAGAGGGAAAAACGCTACTATTAGGAATCAAATGTAAATGATATGTCATACAATATGTCTTTACCTGTAGCAGGAACGTGTTGTTATGAGTTATTTCTCTTAAATCAACAGTGCAGTTGTATTTGAAGATTACATAAGATAATCCTTTATTGATCCCCAGAGGGGAAATTCAGGTGTTACGGCAGCACAACGACAAATATAAGTACAGATAAATAGAGAAATGTAAAATAAAATAAACTAGATCAAAAAAATAAGAAGAGAATAGTTTGTGAATTTCATGTTGAGGCAGGAGAAATGCCCCTGAGTCTCTGTCGAAAACAACTGCTTGTCAACTATTGGATAAATCCGAGGAAGCATGGAGATCATCTAACCAAAAAAGTGCTACAGGCCTGCTGGGAAATAAATAAAGAGTGGCAGCAGCACTGGGATCAGGAGATAAGGGGAAGACATTTTCTTTTGATTCAAAATAGAGTTGATATTGTAAGAAATTGAAAAGAGAAGTTAATAATGACCAGATTAAGAATAAGACACAGTAAACTGAACGACATAGGGAAGCACTGTGAGGTACCAGAAACTGTACATGAGCTTGTTAGTTCCAGGAAATACACAGTACCTCAGAGAGAAAGGACATGATGAAGAGCAGGACTAACAGGAGCAGGATCAAAGAGCAGACTGGAGGGTGGTGGGAGATGTTTGGTCAGTTTCCTCAGGAGAACAGGACTGATGGAAAATCCGTCAAACCGGACACTGTAGGAGTTAACGAACTCCAGAAGATGGCAGTAATGCAATACTGAGGATGCAAGCTGCCGTTACACCTCAAAGAAGAAGAAGAACTTCCGGTACACGCTGAGTCCGTTCCGCAAATCGTCCGCTGTTCTGGTTCAGAAGGCCAAATAGCGATATTTCGGTGAGTTTAAAACCATTTTAATTCATAAAACTAATTTCTTACAAAGTTCATTTGCACGACATCAAATATTTAATTTATTGTCATTCATATCTGATCTTGAAAGGATTAGAATGACCCTTAATTCACCTCAAGCGACCTTTGTGCAAAAGTCCTTGACAGTAACTTAAGTGCTGTAACCTGGCTACCAATAATGCCAGCTTAGCATAGCAATAAACCTTTACTCTGCACAAACCCAGTCACCATTTAGTGTGCACGGTGGTGTGCTGCGGAGTCGAGTGGTCACAACCGTATTTACTGTTTGCTAACGTTAGCTAAATAATGCCATGCTAACGTACCAATGTAGCATTAGGTGCTAGCGTAATGTTACATCAGGGTTAGCTTGGGTCAAGAATTACAGTCAACAGTTAGCTACATCACAGTTAGTTTGCTGTGCCTCAGTATGTGACTTTGTAACACAATTAAAGACACGGCTAAAGTTAACAGCTGAGAAACAACATCGTTACATCACCGTGCACAACAGTTCATGTTCGTCACTGTCGGTACTCGGTGACGTGTTCGCGATGCGCAGCAGGTAGAACCTCAGAACCGAACACCTTACAGTAACGTGTAAAGCTCGTGACAGGGCTCGTATTGTAAAATATTGTACTGTCACCCTTTAGTATTTGGGAGTAGTGAGGGGTCGTTTACTTCATATCATAAATGTAGGATAATACATTGATGCTGTCACTATTTTGTCACTGTCTCTCATCGTTTTGGTGTCTGGTTTCAGCTTCGAGGACGTGATGGCTGCAACATTGCGTTTACTTTACTCCGTGCCGAGGCCAGGTAAGATCTCTCAGCCACAGCAACAGAAACATGCTGTTGCACTTCCAAAGATATTGGATAATAATTTGAGTACAGATAGATGAAGACAATACTCCCCTCCAGTTATTGTGATGTTGGAAAACAAGTCAACTAGATATAACTGAGTCATGGTTAAAATTTGACGAATGACCTCAAAGTTTTATTTCTTGTGAATCTGTCTAGTTACTGTGCATGCATACACTGATTTAATTTAATTCGTTTTGATTCTGTACATGTGGCAGAAGGGCTTGTTAGTATTTGGTTATTGTCACAGTCATCACAAAATTGCGTGACGCTTGACTCTGACAAATAACTCTCACAATATACCTGCTCTCAGTCAGCAGATGCCCAAACACTAAAAGTTGTGTCGTAAAACGTGGTATTAAAGACGCATCAGTTACCTGTGTAGTATCCTTCAGTATAGTATTACAGTACTGTGCAATGGATGTCTCCACTATAGTGATCTTAATGACCCTAGGATTTTTTCCAGCGGCGGTGCTAAAGTGCGTGAGTTTTATTTTGCACTGCCGGAAGATATTTAGTCCGTCCAGTGTCACGAGAAAGGCCTTAGACTCACATTTGTACACAGTTGTAGATTGTGTGTATTGCCATCGAGATAAACAAAGGGTTAGAGAACTAGGCATAATTAAATAATTTAATAATTTAATTTTAAATTAAAACATCAGTGTTTCCCACAGGTTGAGAATTTACTTGTAGTGGTGGGTGGCGCGGCGTGTGGCTTGTGACGGGCATTGTTTTGTGTCTATAATCAGCACAATAATGCATATTATCATATTGTTTAAAATGATACAGTTATGTTTACAATGATATATTGCGGGGGACAACTCGTTTTTTGTTCAGGACCCCCCTGTCTCCCGTTAATATCCACCCATGAACCAGTCCAACCACCCTTGTAAGTTAAAATAAGATGTGTAACGTTACAACATTTACAACAATACAACATTTTATGCATCCAATACACAAACTGCTGAGTGCGTGGGTTTCCGTTTGTTTAATTCACACGAAAACAGAAAAACAAAATAATGCATTGTATACTTGTTAATCCTGTTATCAAACAAATTGAACACATCTGGACGGAGGGTACACGGACCATCAGATCCATGGAAAAGAGACGGTAAAGTGGTTTGTAATGAAGGATTCAAAATTCACTCGTCACTCGTGCTGATTAACGGGGCTCAGCGGAGCCGGGAGGACATGACGCTCCACCAGAAACATCTCTAAATGCACAGCAGGGCGCAGATTCTACAGAGTATTTTATAACATCTGAGTTTTGATAGTAATTTAGGAAAAGTCAATCAACCAAATGAATCGCTTTGTTACGCACACCTGACGTGCATTGTCTTGAGAAGGGAGGGGGCAGGGGGTGCCGCGGGTCTGTGTACATTATGAAATGACAATTGAGTGTCTTGATTGGAATTTGGATTTTATCTACCTGGGCGGGTCTTAATCTACCTGGGTGGGCCGCCCAAGTAGAGCCTATGTAATGGAAACACTGAAGCATTTTCAGTAAAAATAACATTTGTTATTTTATCTAGGGAAAAAGCTGCTTATTATTTTATCTTGCATTTGGGGGAAACACTGTAATGATAATTTACTTTTATCTTTACCTTCAGGCACTTTTGTGGCCAGCCAGAATCTAGTGAGGTCCTTCAGTGTGTCCACACAAAGGACAGGATTCAGTAAGTACCACCGTAACACTCAAATAGAGCTCATTGTGTTGTATTGTTGCCATTGATGTGTCTCCTCTTGAAGGACTTGATGAGGATTGATGAGGAAAAAATGAATTTAAACGATTTCAGCATAAGGTGCAACATAACAATGTGAAAAGAGTGAAGGGCTCTGGATACTTTCTGAATGCACTGTAAATGGTAAAATGTTTAATGCCATCACAGTATACTCACACACCACTCAGTGACACCAGCCCTCTCACCTGATTGTGTTTGTGTGTGTAGAATATGTGAATGCCCAGGAGATCCCTACAGACATGAAGTCCATCACAGACCGAGCTGCTCAGACGCTGCTGTGGACAGAGCTCTTCAGAGGTCAGCTGAACTTTTCACATATAAATCACAGTGCATTTTACAGATGTGACACACGGAAATTATGAAAATGGTGGATTTCAGCTGTTTATCTTTAAAATTAGCCTGATTTACAGATCAGGAAGGAAGAATAGTCTTCAGTCACCAAGGCCTCGACGCCGAGTTTTCTTTCAACCAACAATTTCATCTAGAATTCATTTTCCTTCTACTAGTAGTTATACAAAAAATAATAAATGCAATCACTTTTTCATGCAATATCGTTCTGCTCAGCACCACTGAAACAAATCATGTGGCTGCTGAGATTTGTCTGTATTCTTTGTCTTTACTACAGCAGGTTTCTTTTGGAATCATTTCAAGGTTATCACAATGTATTCTGTAGTCACATGTCAAGTCAATTTTATTTCTGTAGCCCAATATCACAAATCACAATTTGGCTGGCTTTACAACCTGCACAGCATATGACACCCTCTGTCCTTAGACGATTCAGATCAGGAAAAACTCCTCAAAAACCCTTTAACGGGGGAAAAATGTTAGAAGCTCAGGAAGAGCAACAGAGGAGGGATCCCTCTCCCAGGATGGACATACAGGAAAAAGATGTCGTGTGTACAGAATAGACCAACAGAAAAAGTCACAGTATATACAAATTATGATGACAAAAATACGGATTTATGTATATCGTAAAACATAAGTGAAGAGGATGGATCCAGGAGGACACCCATGCTTTCTTATATTAGTTATTAAATGATACCGTGTATAAGGTGCGCCACTGCAAATATTTAAATTTTTTAATTTCAGAAATTCAGTGGTTATCAGGAAATTTACAGCTTGTTGTTTTCTCGTCGGCAGGACAAACATGGACTACACAGACATGTTCATGTTTAAAAATGCTTCAGGAAGTACATTTTCACAGTAAATGGGTCTGTCTTTGTGCATGTGATCTGCATGTGTCTGTTTGAGAAATGTTCTTTTCTCATTAAAACATGAATTATTATGTTGTGGTGTCAGGTCTGGGCATGACAATGAGTTACCTGTTCAGAGAGCCCGCCACCATCAACTACCCGTTTGAGAAGGGACCGCTGTCGCCTCGCTTCAGAGGAGAACACGCCCTGCGCAGGTGAGGATGACCACTCAACAACCACTCAGTGGATTGTGTGTCATATGACACTTTTTTGTGTTTAAAATAAATGACATGCATTGTGATGTCAGTCAAATGGATTAAAAACAAACAGCCACTCAGAAGTTACCATTTGAACAACTGTTCACATCATCTTCATATTGATGGACTCAGCATTTCACGACACTATTAGGAAAAGTCAAATTCGTTTTACTCTCCTTTTGCAATACGAAACAGAGCTCTCCAAATATTGAGACAGGAATGAACTTATTTCCCATGTTTGCGAAATAAAATATGCTCTCAGTCACTGAAAAACAGTCACACACTTGGCCTGTTAATCACAAAATGAAGTAGCATTTTAAATGTTATGCTGTTGATCTGATATTTGACATCACATCCACTCCCTTCAGTGATTGATCAGCTGTGTGGAGGTGAGAAAGTTCTTCACACAACTATTTGTGTTTCTGTCTTTTGTCATTTTCATGTGAACAACAGAGTGCCACACTCTGAATGTCTCCAGGAGAGAGTGTCTGAAAATGCGTTCTGATATCTTCATATTTAAACAATATCACGTCCCTCCCCCCTCTCTGTGACATTCACCCCGCATTCCAGCGTGGCCGTTCAGAAAAACGATAAACACTTTTGACTTTTTTCTGACGAGGTCGGACAACACAGTGTATGGACCAGTTTTTTTTTTTAGCATAACCTAAGCCTTATCACTCACTGCTTCTTTTTCTTACTCCACCAAAAGGAAAGGAATGCCTTAAATAATGAACTAACTGAGTTTAGAGCTCATCTAATGGTGTTTAAGAGACACTTCTAAAAATGTGGTGAAAAATCTTGTTCTGACACTTGAAATAAAAGTACTGGCAGAATGGTGTCTTACCTTAAAGGTGCTTTCAGGCAGCGAGTGGTTGCTGACGCCGCCTCTGTTGTTTTCAATGTAAACACGACAGCAGTGTCAAGGAGAGGGAGGGCGGCTGCAGCTGCATTCAGTTTATGATGGTTCAACTTTTTCAACTTGCTGCTGCTGCTGCTCGCTGTGTAACCATGGCAACCACTGAAACTACAGAGAGGGAAACGGTACAGGAGCTGATTTTACTGGTATCTGAGTTCACTGAATGATGCACCTGTTCTTCACCAGAGAGAAAACATGTTAATGAGGAGAAACAGCCTGTGAGCATCATCAGCTCACATGTCAGTTCTGCTTCTGCCTGCCTATAGGCAGAAACTCAAGCGAGAGTCATCGATGATGCGGAGCATTCAGCTGTTGTCCGACCAATCGGCCCTACGTCAGTGCTTTAGCACTACGAACTGGTGTGTGTTTTAGGACACCAACATAGACACATTGGCTACATTAGGCTACATTGCCAAATGTATCGATGACGTTGCTAAAAGCATGGACTAATGCCTACAAGTCGGGTGATTTGGAGGAGTACAGGAAATCCAGGCAGATGTCTTCACATTTTCAACCTCTCACTGCTACAGGCTGTAGTCTGCACATGTTTCAAGAAGACCACCATTGTCCCCGTCCCCCAAAAAGTCCAAAATCTTAACGACTACAGCCCAGTAGCACTCACCTCAATCACCATCTTCATCCAACTTCACCATCATGTGCTTTGAGCGGTTAGTCAAATCCTTCATCACCTCCTCCCTCCCTGACTCACTGCGCCCACTTCAGTTCACCTACAGGCCAAATAGGTCAACTGATGAGGCCATTGCCCTAACCCTCTCCCACCAGGACCAGAGGAACACATACGGTGTTGTTTGAGCATTGTTGGAGGGAGCCTGAGAATTAAGAATTTCATTGCCAATGACTGCTTCACTGTAATTGTTGAGCATGTGACAATAAAAAAGAACTTGAAACTGGAAACGCAGAAAAACAGAACACAGACACCGCCAGGTGGCAGCAGTGACTGCTCACTGTCGGAAAGCACCTCAGAACCCCCATTTAGAATAAACTTTAATGAAGTGACTGAGCAGGTCAGTTATTAATGACCAAAGCTCAAAATGTGGTTGATTAAATGGGGCCCTTGGTGCTGTAACTGCACAAATTTTAACAAAGTCTTTGTAATGATGTTACACCAGGTATCCTTCAGGAGAGGAGCGCTGCATCGCCTGCAAACTCTGTGAAGCTATCTGCCCTGCCCAGGTACGTACACACACACACACACACACACACACACACACACACACACACAGCCAGACTTAAATAAATGTCCACTATGTGGCTTGATTGCATCATGTCTGCCTTTAATATGAACAAGATAAAACTACTTTGACTTGTATGTTTAAACCATAAGTAACTGTCTTTACTGTGAATAACGTGTGAAATGTATTATTATATATACCTTTTATGACAGTTGTGAATAAATATAGGTATTTACATTCAATCTACATAACAGAGCAGAGAAAGGACTGAGATAGAGCTCTGTCAGTGTCTTGCTTCATCTCCAACACTGTGTGTGTCCAGGCCATCACCATCGAAGCAGAGACTCGTGGTGACGGCAGCAGGAGGACGACTCGCTACGACATCGACATGACCAAATGCATCTACTGCGGTTTCTGTCAGGAGGCGTGTCCTGTGGATGCCATTGTAGAGGTATGTGTATGATCCTGTGTTACAGCGCAGTGTAAACTCAGACGCACAGGGTGTCTGCTGGTCCTCTACCTGTTTAGATGTACAGTAAATTCTGTTGTTCAAGTTCTTTAAACAATCCCTGACTTTTACTTTTTGTCTTAACATGATCTTGCATTTAATCCATCAATTCTCACTTCATCAAACACTTCTGCACAATTGCCTTTTCAGTGTTTAGAAAGCTGTTTCCACCATCACGAAATGTAGTTAGGAAACTGTTTTGATGACCGTTAACTGTGATGATCCTTATCCTCACCCCGTCCTCTTTCTCTTTTCCTTTCTAATTCTGCTTTTATCTCTGATCCCTCTCTTCTCTCTTACATCTCTTCTCTCCATCCTCTTTCTCTCTTCAGGGTCCCAACTTTGAGTTTTCCACTGAAACCCATGAAGAACTGCTCTACAACAAGGAGAAGCTCCTCAACAACGGAGACAAGTGGGAAGCAGAGATAGCCGCCAACATACAAGCTGATTACCTCTACCGATAGACCCCCCCCACCACCACACACACACGCACAGTGTACAGTTAGCACTTACCAGCATAACCTCTCTGACACACACATACGTCCATACTGTACATACTGTAAGAACTCAGCTGTGATGGATGTTCTTCATGGTTGGATTTGGGTTTGCCAATGCATCTTTTATTTCACACAAAACAAACACATTTCCTCTGGTGTCAGTGTCATCCCCTTCTGACATGATGGATATACTCTGATATGTTTCTTATTTTTATGGCATTGTTTGGATTACATATTTATTGTAGAATGATGAATGCTACACTGGCTGTCTGTGTGGTGAGTGTACAACAGTCCAGCTGCCTCAGCACGATCCAGTCTGTGATCATCCAGTGAGGACCGTGTGGTTGTGTCTGCACAGCCCCACTGGACTAAGAAGCAAGGAGACTGAGTCCTGCTGTGACAGTATCAGTGCTGTACACTGATGGCAGATTGCAGACTTCATCCTGGATTGACTTTGATGTCCCCCGCAAGTGTACATGGATTATTATAATCTTGGGTGTCAGTGCAGAGTTTTATGGTCTTCGTGCTGTTTCCACCCTGACTCAAATAATAAAATTCTTGGAGAAACGTTAAATGTGTCGAGCGTGAAAGTTTTATCTTGACTTTGGAAAAAGTAGTAGACGAATTAAATAAATAAAATAAAATTGCAACAGTAAACCACATTTCAAGGTCGCCAAACATAGCACACTGTCCGTTGATGAAGACTGTGGTCCCCCTGAGATGTGGTTGAAAGCTGTGAAAGTAAGTGGACCTTGAGTTAAGAGGGATTTTTTTGTCTGAAAACATTTAAATCAGGTATATTGAGTATTAGATGGTGGAAGATGCCCCCCCATCCCCCCACATGTAAATGGTACAGTATATGACACATGATATATCCATTAATGTGTGTGTGTTGCCTACACGTCCTTCCTACTTGTTTGTGTGTTGGAATTGTGCCCAACAGATTTTAAGGTCCCTTGATCTAATGTTTCCTCATTGTTTTTCAGCATCTGTGTGTTTGAGCAACATTTAGGAGGCTCATGGTGCACTTGTCATCAGTTTGTAACAAAATCTGAAATAAATAATATTTATTAGTGATGGGTGAATGAAGCTTTATGAAGCTTTGGGGCTTTCTTTCTACTTGTGCTGAAAAAGATTTGAAGCTTCGCTGATTCAAACGCAGCAAGCACAGGGACATGTGGTAGCAGCTGTTAAGGCTGGGGCCGAAGCACTACCACACTGCTGATTTGAATAGTTTTAGTCTCGTGTGCAATAAAAGTCCAAGAAGCCTGCGTGTTATTAAATCTGTAATATTTTACTGCATTAAAGGTAGATACAATATGTTACAGTGCAATCATTAATGTATTATAAAGCCTACATATCAAATATTTCTGCTAACAGAAACATGAATGTAGGCTCAGTGTCACTGTGGGCTCGTGAGTTTTTACTTCATATTTATGTAACAATTCATATGAGTCACAGTGTGATGTGACTGAATGATATTAGTTAAACCAGCTTATGACTTTTGTGACATTATTACCTGGTGATGTGCCGATCACAGGTCAGCTGCGAAACTTTCTGTCAGACTCATGAATGTATTATGAGAATAATATCATATCATATCATATGATACATCCCTGGTCAAACTGAACGAGGCTCTTTCTGAAGCGCCAATGACGTCTGACGCCTCGGACGTCATCGGTCACGGTACTCTTCATTCGATAGAAGCTCCGGCACAACGTGCGGAAACAGAGTCTGCTGAAGAGAGACTGTCGAAGAGAAAAGGTATCTGTGTCACTCTGTTTCCTTCATTTGTCTGTTAGCTGTCTGTTGATAGTACTTCCGCTTTAAAGTTTGAAGCAGTCCTTTGTTAGCTTGGATGTGTTATGCTAGGCCGCTCCTGTGTTAAATCAGCCCTGTGCTGGAGGAGCCTGGTTGGTGTTTGTTGGAGCGAAACGAGCCTTTTAGCATTGTGTGATCTTATCTAAACACATGTTAAAATGTGAACAGCATAGTTGAACGATGTTAGTTAGTGAGCATGAAGTCATTGGATTTTGAACGATATCTTGAATAACAGTGCGCCCTTATTTTGAAATAGGCTAAATGAGTAGAGAGTTGAAACCATGATCAGCATTCATGTGATTGTTTACAGGAGGTAGGTGTGTCTGGAAGCCTCCCAGCATGCACTGGGGCAATAGACTCATGGACACAAGTCTTATTTTATTGTGTTCTTGCATTTTTACTGGTGTCATTCTGTTGTGCTGCACAATGTTTCCACTGTCTCTACACTTTGATTGCTGTTAAACTTTGGATAGCTATTAGCAGTGAATGTGGTCAGACTACAAAATGTGTCATTCTACAGGTTGCACAACAAAACATAAGCTGTAGTCCCTTCATGCTGCACAAAAAACAACAACAAAAAACTATTTTGTGGTGGAGTGAGGGGGATGAGTTGAGAAGTCTCAGCCTGAGGAAAGAAGCTGCTCTGGAGTCTGGTGGTACAGCAGTGGATCCCTCTATCTGTATCTAATATCTGTGATACAGGCGGCTGCTGGGGTGGGTGATGTCTTTTAGTATCCTTTGGGCTCTGCGCAGGCACCTCACTAATATCACTGATGCTCGGTAGATGGGTACCACTGATGGTCTGGGTGGTTTTAATTACCTGCTGCAGAGCCCTCCTGTCCTGGGCCGTGCACAAACCATGCCAATTTGTAATGTTTCCAGTCAGGATGCTTTCATTGTCTCCTGTGTAAAAGTTAATAAGAACTTGGCATGGGAATTCTGCATTTTTAAGTTTCGTTAGATATAACAAGAGATCTCAAAGATTTTCATTTAAATAAATGTCTGTTAAGACACTATCAGTCGCCAAATGAGGCAACACAATGGTGGCTAACTTGTTTACTGTTGACGATATCTGGTAGCTTAACTCACGTCTGACAATGAAAGCTGAAGGTATGAGATCTCATCTAAAGCGATCCAGCACTCAGTCCCCCCTTCAGATGCTGTTAACTACCATTATAATTGTGCATTGACAAGACAAGCTGATGCTCAGCTATGATCTTAAAAATTTGACTCAGGGATTCAGACTAGTATTTACTATGTGTAAGCTTTAGCTGTCTGTCAGTATGGTCAGTACTCAACTCGCCGGCAAGACGATCAAACTTGACTATCTAGAGGAAGTGAAAGTCATAACAAGGTTTCTGTAAGTGAACCTGAGGAAGGATTATTTTCATCCAGCTACAATGTACTGGGCTGGATTATGACATTCGCAGTCAGCTAACAAAAGATTGTTTACTGACCGGCAGATTCATCACTCTGTTGGTCTTCACACACCCTTCACTAAGTGTGTAAACATTTAAACAGTGCAGAGGTTTTCTCTCTCTAACAAACCATCTTTGGCTGAGCGTACAGACACCAGTTTGTGATGCATGTTTACTAGGTAACAGTTCATTTGGTAGTTTGGTTAACGCCAGAAATAAATGTTAATTCAGTTTAATAAAATGTAAAAATTAGAAGCTTGCTAACAGCTTTGATCCTGCCTCTGATTTTAGGGTGGACAACTGGGTGCAGGGAGTTTGTAGTGATGGGACATTACATGTTTAAAAGGGGACATTGTCGCAAACCTGCTACAATCACTTCTGGCTGCAGTGTGCTGTATTATTGCTGCTTCAGTGGGTGTTCCTGCTCTGACCAGTCTGTCTTTATTTGGTGATTTCAGAGCTGAAACGTGCTGATGGAAGGAAAAGCATTTGGAGGACATTGACTTTCACAAATAAGGTGGTGAAATGAGTTCTTCAGAAGAGGTGAGATCGAATAGAAATGAACATAATTCAGTACTTTGTCGTGACTATGGCCATAATAGGGGTCATTCCATACCAACTCACCTAGGACCTCCCAGTTGATGTCATGGATTTTCTTGAAAAAATTCATGTGAAAATTGATATTAAATTCATGGGACGTTGCAACATCCTACAGCTCGACTCCAAATACTTTTTTAGTTATGAATTTTTGAATATCTCCACTAGTGTTCACTTTCTTGCAACCAAATGTTGATTTTGTGTAGTATGTTCTATCACATCTATCACAAGTTATTTGGTCCCGCATAAAAAATTGTGTCACAGATCTTGCTCAATATCGTTATGGAGCTGAAAAACCCACTTTTAAGATAATTTGACTGTGTGTTTTCCCAAGAAGGATTGTTTTAATTTCCTTTTTTGTTTTTTTGAAAATGTTAATATTCATTACAGATATATAAAAAATTAAAGATGTACTCCTTCATCAAATAAGTGGTTTCATTTCACAGGTAGACATTTGTACTACGTTGACTTCAAGGTTTTCTATCTGTGTGTGACACCTATTGAGCCTGTTTTTCATTGGGTTCAGGAAAAGTGCACGTTACAGCTTTGTAACAAATATCATTGAATGTTGGACTGCACAAGAGATGTGTAAAATTTATGTGTTTCCTTAGATGGACGAATTCATGGAGGAAAATTAACTGAAATGAGTGTTAACACAGTAAAGAAGTTAATCACTACCCACCTTCAAGCCCTCCTGGAGCACTTTAACTAGTTTTTCTCAGAGGAAACAGCACAAGAACTACATGACTGGATAAGATCACCATTCACCATAACGACTGTACATCACCTGTCATCTGACCTGTAGGACAGGAGTGGTTGAACTGTCTAGAGATCGAATTTATTCTGCCCCACTCATGTATGTAAATGGGGTGAACGAAATATTAAAACCACCTTTCAATATAATGCACGCCAGTGCAACACCACCACCCACTACGACCTCAATAATAAACATAAAGCAGAATTATTACCTTTCTGACAGTGTCAACAAAAACTGAAAAATTATGAGCTTTGTAAAAGTAGAATTCATGGCAGAGCTGTTGTAGTGGATCACATTAGATTGTACAGGTGTACTTAATGAAGTGGCCGGTCGCTGTATATGTAGCATCATACATCAGCAAATGTGTTGATGATGTGGTGATCACAAAGACAATAAAATCATTCCCCAACCAGAAAGCCTGGATGAATGGAGAAGTGAGGGCCCTATCCACAGCCAAAAAAAGCTGCCTTTTGATCAGGTGACAAGGAAGCATACAGCACAGCTAGACTGAAAGCTGGCATCAAGGAGGCAAAGAGGAGACGTCAGGAGAGACTGGAGAGACCTCAACACCAACAACACCACAGATATATGTGGCGGGCAATCCAGAGCATCACAGGCTACAAAAGCAGGAATGCCTCCATCATGTGTGAGGCCACGTTGCCAGATGAGCTTAACACCTTTTTTATACTCGCTTTGATCTCCTCTGCAAAGAGTCAGCTGTCAAGTCTACTCCGCCTCCAGATGACCAGCCACTGTCAGTATCCACAGCGGATATAAGAAGAACTCTCCTGAGAGTGAATATGAGTAAAGCTGCTGGGCCTGATAACATCCCTGGCCATGTACTGAGAACATGGGCCAACCAGCTAGTTGATGTCATCACTGACATTTTTAACATCTCACTGTCACAGGAAAGTGTTCCCACCTGCTTCACCATTGTTCCTGTACCTAAAAAGTCTGCAGTGTCTAAACAACTACTGCCCTGTGGCACTCACCTACATTCTAATGAAGTGCTTTGAGAAAGTGGTTCTGTAGCACATCAAAAACAACATCAGCCTGGACCCTCACCAGTTTGCATTCAGAACCAACAGATCCACAGAGGATGCCATCTCCACTGCCCCCTGTACACCCATGACTGCAATCCCCGACATGGAGAGAACTCTGTTGTGAAGTTTGTGCATCACACCACCATCATCGACCAGATTACAAACAACAAGGAGAATTTATATCAGGAAGAAATCAACACTCTTGCAGAGTGGTGCACAGAGAACAGCCTACTGCTCAACATCAACAAAACCAAGGAGCTGATCATTGATTTTAGGAAAAAGCAGCAAAGACACACACCCCTGTCTGCATCAGTGGAGCTGAGGTGGAGCAGGTGAACAATTTTAGGTTCCTAGGAAATCACAAAAAACCTGTCATGAAAAGAAAGCTCAGAAACAGCTATATTTCTTAAGGAAACTTAAGAAGGCAACGTTCCCATGCCAACTTTTACAGAGGAGCAATAGAAAGCATCCTGACTGGAAACATTACAAATTGGCATAGGATGTGCACGGCCCAGGACAGGAGGGCTCTGCAGCGGGTGATTAAAACCACCCAGAACATCATTGGTACTTATTGACAGAGCATTAGTGATATCGGTGAGATGAGGTGCCTGCGCAGAGCCCGAAAGATACTAAAAGACAACACCCACTCCAGCCACAGCCTGTTTAACCTGCTGGAATCTGGCAAGCGATACAGAAGCACTGTTGTACCACCAGACTCCAGAGCAGCTTCTTTCCTCAGGCTGTGAGACTTCTCAATCTATCCTTCGCACTCCACCATAATTAATAGTTTTTTTTGGGCGGGTGGGGGGAGGGTTGTGTGTAGCATGAAGGAACTACAGCTTGCATTTTGTCATACAATGGAGATGTCAAGCTAAAAACTTATAAAGAATAAGATTAGGCTAAATGACACACAAGCAAGTCTAAACAAAGGGTTCTTGAGCTGCTTTATACAGGTGTCCACAGTGTCCACAGATCTGAAATCCAATGGGAGAGTTTAGCAGAAAGTTTAGGAGCTACAACCTCAAAAGCACAGTCTCATTTTGTCTTGAGCCTGGAGCGAGGAACAATCAACAATCCCTTATCAGAGGACCTCAGATTCCTACAGTTGATGTAGGTCCTCCAGTCTGGCCATTCTCCTCTGACCTCTCTCATTAACAAGGTGTTTTTGCCCACTGAACTTATTTTCTCATATGTACTTTATAGGCCAGTAACTTAGCAACTGCACTGCCAAAATGTTATTGCCATTGCCTGTTGGTCCTGACTGAGCGTCCAGAGGATGCTCTGAGCGCTCTGAAACTGTGAATTTTTGAACGACAGTTCGGATGATGCTCTGACCATTTCAGATTGAATTTATGAACGTACCCATATTTATAGCTAAACAATCAGCTGGCTAATGGTTACTTTTAATCATTAACCCATGTTTGTACAATTTAGTTAACTCCGTGTGGGCTCCAGGCTGCTAGCATACATAACACACCTGAGGTGGATGGGGCAACGAGAGATGAACTACGAGGTAGGCAGTCGAAAACTGTGCATGTGAGGCACATGTATGTGAGGCACTTTCGCTAGATGTTTGGAAAGATTTCTGGCGTTTCCGCCCTTACATGCAAAAG
>NTHP01000326.1:388696-446205 GCA_003416845.1 Oplegnathus fasciatus
GTGAAGTTGCTGTACTGATATTATTGTGTTTTACACAGGTATGTGAGTTCCCTCTTTGTTATTTTGTTAATGTAAATCTGTTTTGCATTGATAATTTCGATCTTCTTTTTCTTCATACACACAGTATATTACTATGTATGTTCATGTTCACATTTTAAATTTAATATTAATTCATATTAATTATTATTATTATTATTATTATTATTAATATGAATTCATAAAATACAAAAGTTGCTGCTGGTGCGTGGGAAAATAGCTTTTAAAAGTACATTGTAATTGTATCTATACGATCAGAATGAGATGTATTTTGTTTTATTGATTTAATGGAAGGCTGAATGTGGTAAATGTAGTGGCACACGAGTCATACATTCAGTCGGCTGCAGGTCCTGCTGAGGAGAGGTGTGCATGTAGAAACCCAGTCATGTGAAGGTATTGATACTGTTGTTTTACACAGCCTTTCAGCGAATAAATCCAACCGGCTGGCAAGGCAGCAGTTGTCCTCATCTCATTCCTCATCACCCACAAACACAACGCAGAGTTTGTAGCAAAATGAAGTGTCAGGCCAGACCGGCTACACTAGGACAGTGCCATCGACCTGTGTCCTTGATTCCAGCAGGTTGTGTTGTATCTCTGCAAGTCTGTTTGCTGCAAACGCAGGGATCACAGCTTGCTATGGCGGCTTCAACTGCTTCACAGCTAGTTTCTACCTGTTGCCAGGTACCCCAGTGGGACCTGCATACATTTTTTGGGGGAAATCTTTGTCTGCCATGGACCGCAGGCCGAGGGTGCTCCACTGGCAACTCAGCATCTAGCTGTTGGTTGTGTCGTGCGATTTTCACAGGTTATGAGTGAATGGGTTGTGCTCCCTGGGTGGGACCAGGAGCATTGTCTGGCCTATGCCTAGTATTTTCCTGCCTGTCCATTTAACCTTTTTTCATCAGGTTAGAGTCATGTATAAGCCCTAAAAACACATCAAAAGTGTATGTAAGAATATTGTAATGCTGTCTAAGGATTTCAGGGGGTCTGAAAGCTATTTTAGAGAAGTGTTTTGTGCCTCAGGACAACTCTAGCGCCACCTGTAGGTCCTACTATCATGGCAGTGTTTGCCTCAGAAATAAACAGAGATCAGTTTCAAAGATATCCTGAAATAGAGCCTATTCCTTATTCCTTCACACAATGTAAACACCAGCAGTTACACATAGTTAAGCTAAACTGAAAAAAATGAGACTTCTACTCTGCATTCACTATACTGTAAGAATAACGGTTAAATACAAAGTTTTATTTCTTACTGACTGTATGAATAACAACAACAGACAATGACTCAAGATCGAGAACATTTAATTAATTAATGACATTCATTTAGACAATCAACTATAATCAGTTCAGATCAATCTAAAACAAGTCGTTTTGCATTGATGTATTCAGTCATTTACACATTCAAACCTTTATTTCAGGCTTTATTAATTCAATCGTTTGTTTATTTTACAGCATGTGTATATATTAATTTATTTATGACTTCTAAGGACATCATCCATAGTATCAGTCCAATACTACAACACTATACACAATATACAAAAGTCATATTCATAATGTACTGTTTTAATTGTTAGCAACTGACCACTTACACACTGGAAATGATACAGGAAGTGCTCTGATGGACATCACTCCAGTTGTGAATCTGGAAAGCTGCTGCCAATTTTATATTTAAACATCAAAGAGAAAGCAAAACATGTTTCCAAAGATTTCAAACCTTATTTGTTGTTTTCAGGTGTTCCTGTCTCATCACCATCTACACTTTGTTTCAAATGTTTTCAGTTGTGAGTTTAACTTTCATTTTGGGACAACCTTTTATTAACGACAATCTTTATTAAAACAAATACATATATACAGAGTACTATATCCAAAAATGTATAGGGTTAACAAATTACACATGCAGCGGGTTGGACAAAATAACATCTCAGGATAATCCACAGATCTTGCTGTCAGCACTTCTTATGAGGAACAATTTTTTACTGAAAATTATTACAGCCCACAGTGAGGTCTGACGCATTGGTGTTGAGTTTTTTTTTCAAATTTATCTTTTCAATGTAAGCAACAAGACAAATTTCTGATCACCAATATATTGGGGTGGCAGCTGTTGACAACAGAGTGAACACAATTCAAAACCTGGTCAGCTAAATCTTCATGTCTACATATGATTAGGGTTAGGGTGAAGTGATAAAGCATGTTTTCTGTAATCTGGATGAACCAACCCCACAATTTACTCCATCCTATTTTAGTCAGATACACTGAAAGAGTGTGTGCAGGATCAGTGGCAGTGGTTTGTTTTCATCATTGTGATTTATGAGACAATTAGTTTTGGATTGATGAAAAACATGTGGCATGTAACAAGGTTAAAGACTAGGGCTGCACGATATTAGAAAAACTGACATTGCGATATCTTTTTTCTGCGATATATATTGCGATATGAAAAAATACAGGAAATTTCACCAGATACATGCAGTGTGTTATTCAGGTACAGACATACAATTAACAATCATAATTTTCATCATTTCGGTACTTAAAAAGCCTTTCCTCCTCAAACAAAACAAAACCCCTCTCCTACTTCTACCACGCTTGGTTCAGCCCTTTGCCACCCCTCCAGAAATCAGCTTGGACTCCTCCACTCTCGGTTTCACGTATGCGACTGTGACACCGGCATTTATTTTATTAAGTGGAGAGAGAACAGGTGGAGAAATATTTGGGGAAAAAACAGTATGTTTCTTAATAAACTTTACAAATGGACTTGTGTGTCGCAGTTGTGTTATTTACATGTAATCTACCATTTCTAATGATGTTCAAATGTATGCTTAATCTGCGCGGTGGAAGATGAACAGGCCTTCTGGCACGGCTGAGGACGGTAAAACTCTCAAACTCAAACAACAAACAGATTTATCTATATGCCGGCAAGATGTAAGTACAGATCTGGGTACTGCAAGTTTTGTGTGTTAAGCGTTTCTTACATTAGGGCACGGACCAGCCCCGTGACAGTAACTTTCTAACTTTTAACCAGCACTGGGACGAGGTGCCGTAGATAAAGGGAATACACGCACACAAAAGTCGCCTCGCGTAACTTAACGTCTGCCTCGAGCATCCACGCGACATTATCTGTGACGGTAGCCGCATCGCGTGCATGTTTACAGGCAGGTGATATACAGACTCTGCGTGCAGTGATCAGTTTGCTATGTTCTCTGGTGAAGGGGTGCACTTGATCAGTTTATCAAGGCATTTTCCGGTTGTGGTAACATTAATATCCAAGACCCTTTAAATCGGACTAAATTATGTCATATCAGATGGACTTTTCTTGTAGATTAATCACGGAAAATGAGACCTTAGTCCTGAGACCTGAGTTTTCCTTTTGTATCAAACAGCAAAAAAGTTATAACATGACTTAATTTGCCTTGCTTGACATTGTGTGTTCTGCAATGTGACTATTGCACATGTGCACATTGCAATGGCGATGCTGAAACGATATATCGTGCAGCCCTATTAAAGACGTATTATCAATGTCATGGCTAAATTAAATGTATTTTGCTACACTGATCCAGAGGACAATGCCATGAGAATACTGTGTTCCCAGTGGTGTGCACTGCTGTCTGCCACAGTAACATTCTTGATACCAACACCAGATAGAGCCAAAGTAAGACATTTTCCAATTATACATATAGAGACTTTAATTTGTTGGTATTGTATCATTAATTTTCTATTCTTTGGTATGTTATACAATTTTGAATGCAGAAGATCAAAATGATTGAGAATTAAAAATTAACACTACAACTAAATATACTTCATACATATCCATTACCGCATTTAACTTCAATATGTATACTCTTAACGTTTTCATCTAAAATAAACTTTTAATTAACACAAAAGTAAAGTCATATTACTCCGGCTTGAATCTTATCACAGTGTTCCTCAGTGATGCTGAGAATTAAGTTTTAATGAGTCTATAGGGTCCTGATCAATTGTGCCCTCAAGTGACGGGCACAAATTGTGACTAATGAAATTGCTGTGAGTGGTTGATAAAATATAAATAACCTGAACAGGAACCATGGGGCCATGTCTAAAGTCGTCAATTTGGAGGATTCTTAAAAAACTCACACTTTCTGTCATTTCATTATCTTTTCTGCTCCTATAATCTCAATCAGAGAGTAGAGAAGAAATGTGGTTAAAGGATAAGTCTGGTGATATATTCTATATTTATCTTAATGTCAAAAAAATCCTATGAAAATACCAAAACTAACTATGTATGTGTCCTATTAAGTATTGTGTGTGTATCAAAGCCTGATATATCTTCTTCCTCTGTGCCATAGAGCTCCATTAAAACACAAAACTATTAAAACACATCAATGAGCCACACTGTTGCACTGGGTGACATGTTCCTTCATTACCATGAACACACACGCTGTAGTTTATTTTATTGGTTGTTGCTGGTTGTCATTTCTTGTTTTGTTGGTGAGCAGCTCAACTGTGCTTCTTCATTACACACAGGCGAACTCTCTTCAGCTATTTCAACACAGCGGTGTTTCTTCAAGGACTGCGATCGAGTAAACAGTCTCTTACATTGTGAACACCAGTATGGTTTCTCTCCTGTGTGGACACGCAGGTGTCGACTGTAACTATATGAGCTATTGAAACATTTCCCACATTGGTCACAGCTAAATGGTTGCTCCCCAGTGTGTATACGAAGGTGGCGCATGTAGTTGCTTAGTCGACCGAAACCTTTCCCGCATTCTTTACACTGGTACGGTTTCTCTCCAGTGTGGGTACGAACATGCTGTTTGTACGTTTTTGAAATAGAGAAACTTTTCTCACATAGTTCACAGCTGAATGGTTTTTCTCCAGTGTGGATACGCATATGTGATTTGTAATTACCTAACTGAGAGAAACTCCTCCCACACTGGTCACAGCAGTATGGTTTCTCTCCTGTGTGAACACGCAAGTGTATCTTGTAACTACTTAAGTCACTGAAACTTTTTTCACATTGCTCACACTCGTATGGTTTCTCTCCAGTGTGGTTACGTAGATGCAGAATGAAATGCCCTGACTGAGTGAAACTCTTTCCACAAAAGTCACACTGGTACGGCTTCTCTCCACTGTGGCTAAGCTGGTGTCGCTTGTATGAACTTAAAAAACTAAAACTCTTTGGACACTGGTCACAGCAGTATGGCTTTTCTTTAGTGTGGACACGCATGTGTATCTTGTAAATACTGAAGTAACTGAAACTCTTTTCACACTGGTCACAGTGGTACAGTTTCTCTGCAGTGTGAATGAGTTCATGTCTTCTTAGACTACAAATCCGACTGAAAGATTTCCCACACTTCTGACATGGATGAGGTCTGCTCCTGTCTGTGTCTGTCTGTTTCAACTGAGAAAAACAGAGAGAGAAATAAAAATCAGAGTGGAGGACTTGATGAAATACTGCTAGCCATAATATGGAAGACTATTAGCTAATCAACAATATACGGTAGATTCTCAAATAAATATCTTATTTCAATGCAGAGAGAACCAGGTTCACTAAGTGACTACAATTGCTTCCCGATTGCTGTTAAGCTACCGCCAGTGAAACTCAACACTGATGTTTCACATTTAAAGCCTTCCAGTAAAATTTATATTAAATATTATTAAACCTTAGTATGATACGTTGCATTTCTCCTTGGATTCTGGTAAACTTCTCTTTATTAAAGAAAGATAAACTGTATGAACAGTGTCCATCATACAATCATATTTTCTTGTTGTATATCACCAGAAGCAAGTCCACATTTGAGTGGCGAAGGGTACTTCACTATAACGGGAGGGAAACACTACTCAAAGAGGAACAGACTTTGACACAAGACCAGGATGCAGAGGAAAGGAAATGTCTTCAAGTGAGAGTTGTTGCTAACAGCTAGTGTTACTCGCCCAAAGCCCACTGACTAGCAAGAGATGAGGGTTCCGCCTCTGTGTTACTCTACATGTGAATATGTTCCATTAACGTTACAATCTACATCATCGTCCACAGAAAATACAGTATGATAGCTGGTAATATGCAACTACCCTGAATGAAGAAGGGCTTGTGACCGGAGCGTTGCCAGTTCGATTCCCAGCCCGATCCCTCATTACCACCGCTGAGGTGCCCTTAACCCTAACTGATCCAGTGTAGCTGCTCAGTGGTCAGCAGGTCAGACTGGTTGCAATAGGCAGCTTCCAGGTGTGAATGTACAGACGGGTGACAAATTAAAGGAAAAACCAACATAAAGTATCTTAGTAAGGTGTTGGGCCACTACGTGCCACCAGAACAGCTTCAATGCACCTTGGCATTGATTCTACAAGTCTCTGAACTCTACTGGAGGGATGAACACCATTCTTCTTCCCTTATTTGGCGTTTTGATGATGGTGGTGGAGAGCGCTGTCTAACACGTCGGTCCAAAATCTCCCATAGGTGTTCAATTGGGTTTAGATCTGGTGACTGCGAAGGCCATAGCATATGATTCACATCACTTTCATACTCATCAAACCATTCAGTGACCCCTCGAGCCCTATTGATGGGGGCATTGTCATCCTGGAAGAGGTGTGCATCACCTCAATATGACATTTGATGATATTATTGGTAAATTTCATGTTAATCTGAAATATTTTTAAGGGATACCAACAATCCTAAGTCAGTCTTTAAGAATTTCAATAGGTCGGTAACATTGGTAAAATTAGATCTCTATGGTAAGTTGATATTGGTGCTAAAATATCTCTTAACAGTATATGCTGAGTAGGGCTGCATATCTCTGAGTATATCAAGTCGATTTATATTCAGCATGCTACTATCCAATGACAAAACAATTCTCAATCAATCTTGATTCACTTAAAATTTGATTTCCATGCTTTTTGTTACAGACCACATTCACAATAACAATCATCGACATGTATCATGAAAAGTGATTAATTCACTTACGCCATGATTTATTAACACAGCTGGCATTAGTAGAGCAAGTTTACTTCTTATTTAGTGAGAGAAATGGATGTTTTGTCTTGACAACATTTTGAAGCTTAATTAAATAAAGTGAGTGCAGCGGTCATCTTTAAGCATCATCGTTATCTGCCTCATCATCACTTGCTGCTTTTCTTGCTGTTCTAACCACACTGCCATTCAGAAAGACAGGTTACATGTTACATGACTGAACAAGACACAGCAACAGAGTGACTGCAGTTTGCAAACCAAAAACCAATCTCCGAATGGTGACTCCTTTGTGTGGTTTTGACCACCACACTCACCACTGCCTTTAAGGCCACTAACTTAAAGGTATAACAAGCAGGATTTGTCGGTTGCAGTTTGTAAACGCAACATTCAAAGTTGGCCCCTCCCCTGGCTCAAAACGCACACGCTTCTGGTGGTCCCATGTATTTACGATCTGGAAACTGGTTGCTACGTTTTTATAGTCCCCCACCTCACACCCTGCGAAACGTCCCGACCACAGCAAAATAATAAAGTCCAGGCAGAGGGCAGGGTCTCTGCAGATACAGACACCGCCTCACACTTCTAGTGGGTCATAAGTGATGATTGAGAGGAATTACATTGTCTATACATTGTTTTTTTTAGGAAAATCCTACTCATTGTACCTTTACCTTAAGACAGGCGACAGGTTAAAATATGATAAAATATACTTATTAATATAGCAGAAATTAAAAATAAAGTCCTGTTTCCAATATAAGGCTGTTCAGTTAATGATGGGTGGGTTAGACCATGCCATGCATAAAATAGCTACATTACCCAGCCAGGTTTGTGCAGAAGTTACATTAACTTTGACTAGTTTAAGACACAAGGCTTTTTAACGTGCACAACGCTAATGTAGTGTATTTAAATGTGTTCTAAAATTTCCGGTTGCCTGGTTTGAAAGATTCAATACAACGACTAAAAAATACTAAATTACAAGTAATGTCAGGCAATTAAAATCTTGAGTAAACATCCAGGGGTATTATCAGCAAAGTGTACTTGAGTATTAAAAGTAAAAGTGCTGGTTATGCAGCAGAATGACCCCTGTCAGAATTATTTTCTTATATCGTATATTACTGAATTATTATTACTGGAGCACTAACAAGTAAGCAGCATTTAAATGTGGGGCAACACTTTATAGTAAGGGTACATGAATTATCATGAATTCATGCATGACTTAATGTATGAAAAGGATGAATTAATTCATGTAGTACTTCATGAACTATCATTAATAACTCAGAAATTGTGATTGTTGTTGCATTAATTAACATATTGTTTTTGCATCAACTAACTGCATTAATTAACAGATGACAGCTCAGCTCAATGCTCATTTCGCAGTCACTGTTGCATGAGAGAGTGAATGAAAGAGTGAGGCTGGCTCCCAATGTCCAACATCCACAGACTTCAGTCAATATGTACCGTGACGTTTTTACCATCGTTGTGTCAACTCTAGGGCTGCAACTAATGATTATTTTCATTATCGATTAATCTGTTGATCATTTTCTCAATTAATCGATTCGTTGTTGTGGTGAAAAATGCTACCCAAAGATATTCAGTTGACTGTCACAGAGGACTAAAGAAACCAGAAAATATTCACATCTGAGAAGCCAAAATCAGAGAATTTCGACACTTTTTCTTAAAAATGGACTCAAAACGATTAATCGATTATCTAAATAGTTGGTGATTAATTTAATAGTTGACAACTAATCGTTGCAGTTCTAGTCCACTCTGTTACTAGGCTTATGCATATTCTGTAAGTGTGCAACTGATTGAATTTGTGCTGTAGAACTGTACATTATACTGAATACACCATGTGAGAACTGAAAATCCCCAATTGGTGCTGCAGCATTGCAGGAATCTGTACAAGTAAACAACTGTGTGACCCAACGGGCGGTGCTGTGTGTGATGGCCGATGTGGTGGCTAGGCTTTGGTCTGTGGTGGTGATGGTCATGACAAAATACTGGATAATGTTAATTCTAAATGATCTCACCTCCTCTGAAGAACTCATCTCACTGGCTTATTGGTGGAAGTTAACGTCCTCCAAATGCTTTTCTTCCCCTCAGCACTATTTCAGCTCTGAAATCATCAAATAAAGACAGACTGGTCAGAGCAAGAACACCCACTGAAACAGCAATAATATACTGCAGCTAGGAGTGACTGTAGAAACTTAGGTGGAGTTCAATAGTGAATCATTACTGCTAACCCCAACATTGCAAATACACTCAGTTGCCAGTTTATTAGGTACATCTAATGCAGTCTGATAAAACCGTGCAATACCTTCCTGAATGTAGGATTTAAAATGTTAAGTTTTTGTTGAAACCGTTTTAGAGAGACGTTGATTCAGCTGTATGGTCATTGTGGAGGCTGCACTTTGTGCTGCTGTTGAACTGTAAAGTGAGGACTGTTCTGTCCCCTTGTTCCAAAATACAAACACACACTGATAATAACTACCACTACTGACAGGTTTAGATTTATAATTCCTCTCTTGCTAAAAAGGCAGCAGCAGAGAAATAAATCAGTCCATGTTGTTGGATAATCAGTGGCTATCTTTCATAATTTTACCATAAAAATCTACATTCATCTCATGAAGAAAAAGGAATTGTCAGGAAATTGTTAAGCAGAAGTTGTAATCCATCCAGATTTCTGGTGCATGTCGTCTCATGATGATGATCAATATATATATAGAGGTTATAGGTGTAAACACGAGTCATGTTCAATAAATACAGAGGTTTGCTGTGTGAAATAGCCCATCTGATCTTTTCCCCTGATTCCATTCATTTTATTTCCCTCCTGGGGGCCTATAGGCCCATGAACTCCAATGTCCCTGAACTGGTTCAGCCGGGGGCTTCTGTTGCATGTTGTTCTCCATCTCTCTCTACTTATTTCCTGACATCTCTCAATAACCTGCTATCCATTAAAGGCATCAAATGGTTAATTAAATGGTTAGTTGAGGTGTTCAGCACTTCAGGAGAAGTGGCCTGCCTCTACTATTAAGTACTGCAGGAAACCCTGAGTCACTCACACTAAATGTACTGATGTTAAGCAGTGCCGACAGTACAGGCTTCTTTTCATCTATGTAGAAGTAGGCTAAATAAATTACCAAATGTGCTTAATGCATTGAAATCACAGGTAATAATAACAACAATAACTTTATTTATATAGCAACTTTCAAAACAAAGTTACAAAGTGCTTTACAATAAAAACTAAATAAAAGAAAAACAAACAAAATCAAAACATGAGATATAAAACAAGAAAATGTTTCAAATAATTACAACAAATACCATCAGTTCAGAAAAAGCCAAATGATAAAAGTGAGCTTTAAGAAGAGATTTAAAAGTGATCACTGAGTTTGTCTGCCTGAGATCCCCAGGCACAGAGTTCCACAGCTGAGGGGCCTGGACAGCAAAGGTCACATTTAGTGAACCATTATTAAGGGCCCTGCCAGAGGATCTCAAGCAGCTATCAGGCTCATGGGGTGTTAGTAGATCACAGATATAGGCAGGAGCCTGACCAATCCAGAGACACATCACTGATGCCAACATAGTTTGATTAGAGATGGTTGATTAAGACATTGTGGTCCACTGTGTCAAAGGCTGAGCTGAGGACAGTAGCATGTTTAAAATTGGAGGAGAAAATGCCTGTGGACAGAGAGCAGTGAATAGTGACTAAAAAAATCCAGACCAACCTGAAACACTGCTTTTAAAAACCCAGTGGGATATTCAACAGTTTTCAACCAGCATTTTAGGATTCCTGCAGTTTACTGGACAACAGGAAGCAGCTTTAGACTGTAATCAACTGGTGGAATATTGTGTATTTTGATAAGTTAAGCTAAAATATACAGCATTTTCATTCTTCACCTGAGCACAACTGCAGTGTTGTTTTGCCTACACTGTAGGCTTGTCATGTTAATTGCTTGATTTTCTGTATTTAATTCTGTTTTGTCAGCATCAAATTGTGTCTGGTATAGATGCTGTCATTAACTGACTGTGACTGTGGCATCAAGTGTTAGTTAGGGCTGGAGTATTTTTAGTCCTAGTTTAACTTTGAGCAGGACCGACTCTGACAAGCTTGATGAAATACAGGCCCTGGTCTTCAGATTTACTATGAAAATGAATCCTCCTCGCTACCCGAAAGTACATATGGGGATACTTTGAGTGGAGTTGACCTTGTCAAGTTTTTCTTCAGATGTTCATGTTTTCTTTATCTAAAAATTGTGCTTAAGGCCGTTTCCAGATACATCTCCAATAGATTGCTATATAGAAGGAAAAATACAGCTTGATTTATCACAGTGCAGCAGGAATATTATAAATTTGACATGATAGAGCCATACCTGCTGATTCAGATCTTGACTGCAGTCCAAAGTGTTCTTACTGGTGGTGTTCTTATGGTTCAGTTATTGAAAATGTCTGGTGGAAATCTGAGAAAAAGGAGCCGAGGAGGAGAAAGTTGTCTCGTCAGATCAATCTGTCAAAAGAAAACAGATAATGCAAAGTAAATATGATGTCAAAGCGTCAACGCTCTGAAGCAATCAACGTGCCAATAAGTAACAGACAAGAGAGTGTCCACAGGGTTTCCCTGTCTGTGTCCACACACTCTTCAGTCATTTTCTTTATCAATGAGAAAACTCAACCATCTCTTTAATGGAGATAAGTCTCCGTTAGAACTTCCGTCAAGGCTTTCCCTTGTTTTGGAAGACATACTGGAAATAATCTCTTGGAGCCTTACACTAAAACCCTATTTAATTAGGATTGAGATTTGCTGAGGACCAAATTCAAGTTTGTTTTGTTTTTCTTAGGAATTGCACAGATAAATAAGAGCTCGACCGATACTGAACTTTTGAGACCGATACAGATATCGATGTGACACAGTGACTGATTGTTTTTTATGTTCTGTGCATAGGTAAAAAAAAATACTATCTTGATCCTTCTTTTCTGTGAAGAACGACCAAGATACAGTACACAGGACATTTTACAGTTGAAAATCAACTGTTCAATTTTAGATTTCCTAAGATGCCTCCCGTTCTCACATCTGGGTCAGGCTGATTTCCCACTAATGGCTTCTGTAAATGTGTTTTCTTTCATTTAAAAGATTCTGTTATTTGCATTTTACACCAAAACCTCGTTAGCAAACTATATAATGGTGACACTGCTTCTAAATTACCTCAAACCAAATTTAGCATTTCTTTACTTTATTGGCCGACATATTGACACCAATACATCTGCAATGAGCCAATACAATACAGGCACATATATTTACCATGCCCATTGCTCTAATAAATACTGTGGAACATCCTTTGAAACGCTTCATGTAACTGCAGCACTGCTGTGTTCACTGTCAGTGGGACGTCTCAGGTTGCAGAAGCAGCTGTTGTGTGAACTGCTGATGGGAGCCTCCGGACAGAGCATCCAGAAAGAGATCTCCTCTGTGGCAACGTTTGACCTCGTTCATGCTCACTAATTAACACAACACAACGTTCAACTATGTTGTTCACATTTTAACACGTGTTTAGGCTTTGTCAAAGATAACACAATGCTAAAAGGCTAAATCCAAAGAATATCCACGTATCTCGTTTCGCTCCAACAAACAACAACCAGGCTCCTCCAGCACAGGGCTAATTTAACACAGTAGCGGCCTAGCATAACACATCCAAGCTAACAAAGGACCGCAAGTTTGCAGCGAGGAGCTGGAAAAGCCGCTACGTTTATACGGTTAGACTAAAGTCAACTTCCAGCCTGAAGTAACGTTACTATTAATAACCACCAACGCAGCCACAGACGGGAACAGATACCTTTTGCTCTCCGACTCTCTCTCTTCTGCCCATTATACTGACACGCAAATATCGCCATCTTAGAAGGTGACGGCACGATGACGTGCTGCGCTAAGCATTGTGGGATGGTTTCGAAACTTTTATAAATAAACTTTATTAATGCCAAAATGTGCTCAGCGTTTGTATGTGAGCATATCACAACAGTTTGATGGGAGACGAAATGACAAGATAGAAATGGGAAAGAACAGAGAAAAAAAAAAGGGCTTAACAGAAATCTGAGAAGATTTCACCAGCTTGGAATTGAATATTTGTTGTGAAAAAAGTTTCCATGTAGATTTGGAGATCTGGTTGACAGAATTAAATAAATATCTGTTTTGTCACTATCTATCACCGAACGAGGTAACACAATGGTGATTGAGCCTATGGCACACTGATGAAAGCCTGCAGCATTTGCAGTATTATGAACTGGGTGTCTGTGGCGACATTCCCGGGAAAACTCACAAGCGGCGGACAGCTTGTGATGCGTGCAATTACCTCTTATCACCATAGGTGCCACCAAAGAGAACAAAACGGAGATCTTCGAGATTGTTACTTTAAAGAATGGTCAAACATTGTGTATAATATTTACCAATGTGAAAGCTTACAGGGTAATATATTTGAATACATTTAAATATAAAGTTTTTGATTTTATTTGATGTAATGTATTTTTAAGTTAATGTCAACATTTTTACATTTGATTTGATGGATTGACAAGATGTAGTACCCACCAGGGTTAGGGTTAGCAGCGTTGGGGGAAAGGAAAAGGTGGGGGCTTAAGTTATCAGTTTAGACCCGTCGTAAATTAATCCAGATGTCCTCCCAGTTTCCATTACAAAACCTTCTTTTGAGGCCTAGTGGGTTATGTTTTATGACCAGAGGTCATGTGGGACTGGAGCCCAGGGGAGGCTGATCAGGTAGAGTTAAAACAGAATCCTGTTCCTTGCCACAGAGAGGCCCTGTGTATAAAAACTTAAGGGAAGATTCATTCTTTATCATAAGAGATGTAGATTGTTCATTATAAGTTTTATCAGGTCATCACGCTACATGATAATCAAGGGCCCATTGGGGAAAGTGCCATCATTTATTGACAGTAAAAGTTTACAGAGCCACCACACACTACCACACATTAAGAAGGTGCTGGATGCAGAAAATATTGTAAATTATGTTACTGTAAGGTGCTTACTTACTTACTGGATATCAGACACCTGACAAACATTTTGTTGAAACTGGTGTAATATAATAATATTTTACTTTACTTTTGGGTAAGTGTAAGAATTAATGAAAGATTTTAGTTTTTCATGGCACACCATTGAAATGGTCTATTCCACATGACACATAGTAATATCATGTAATAAGACTTCAGGCAGTTGCTATTCAAGTTCCAAAGAAAATAAATTAAATTACTGCACAACAGCAACCTGTATATGATTCCTAAACCAAAGAAAAGATGGTACAAAATGTCATAAGCAGAAACGGTAGTAACATAATATAAAAGCTACCTATACATTTGCGTGTTACACTATTTTCGTGGTCATGCATCATCCAAGTAGTCCATAGTATGACAATACAAAAGTGTGTTTCATAGTCTTTTCATTATTTCAACATCTTCTAACATAAAAGCTTTTTTTGTTCTACTGAATAACCTCATTCTTAGATCATGACATAAAGAACAGTGTAAAACAAAATGCACTTCATTTTTTTTTCATTAAACTCACAAAATTGACAAAACTTGTTCATCAATACTAACATAACATCCTCTTTCCACATGTAGGTAAGGTAAGTAGGTAGGTAAGATACCTCAGTTGGGCACACAGAGACCTTTTCCTCCTGAGCATATTAAATTTCACACAATTTTCAGTTCTAAACTTTGATTAAACCAGTGGACCAGTGGTGGTCACTTTTCTTAACAAAATGTCCTTTTCGTGACGATTGTTGAACTTATTTACTTTTGACTCATGAGTTTTCAGTGATGACCTGTTGCAGGACAAATTACGTGTTGTGCTACACAGTATAGATAGATGTGGGTATTGCACTTAATGTTTTGAGAACAGTTGAGAAAAACTGCTATTGTGGCCTCACATACTGCACAACTAGAGCTACAAAAATAATTCAGCCTCTTGTGGCCGAAATTAGTATTACAACAAGAAACACTTCTGGTGTGTTCACACCAAACATGAAGCAAATTTTTTCGCGCGGTGCAATTACACACAAAGTCAATGCAAAGAGAAAAATAGATGCAAATTCACACCAGGTGACGTGAATGACACAAATTTCAACTCAAGCGAGAAATTCGTGTGACACTGTGCCACGAAAGTTTATCAGTATTGAGATTCTCCTGACGCCCTGACCTTGAATCAGAAATGGAGGAGGAAATTGTAGCCATTTGTGGGCACCCAGAGCTCTATGATAGCCTACTACTTCATATTTATACAGAGACCGGACAAAAAAATTGCTTGTAGAAAAATAAACAAGGAAGTTGGTATGTGTCTGTTATTGGATTCCAGCTATTGGTTGTACTTTTCGATCATAAGTCCATTAAGAAAGCAAGCATTTTAAAAGTTGTTTGCTTGTGGTGTTGTGGACAGACCTGACAAAGCATAAATTCAGACTTTTTACAAATCGGCATTGCGATGTAGTTATTTCAGCATTATTTTGATCCGTTTTTTGCCACTCACCGGAGACAGACAGGTGAATATTCGTGGGTTATGTTTAAACGCGAAAAAACACAAATGATCTGGTGGTCAAACTTGTGCAAGTAACGTGAGGCGAAAATTCGCTTCGCTTAGAAAAATGAGCCTTAAAAAAAATTCTTTTTCACTTACCTTTCAGGGCTTTCATATAGAGCTGTAGTATCACTAATTATCCACTAGAAGTCACTGCTGTCACTCATGACTTTTAGTGACACACTAGTGTGTATAGAATACAGTCTTATTTAAAGCTTGGGTAGGCAATGTCTTTTAGAAGTATTTTTTGTTATATTTGTTGAAAGTCTCTTCACATATAGACAGCAATCAATAATTCAAGTGCTCTGACAAAAAAAGGAAAAAAGTCCAGTGGCTGTCACAGGAATGAACTGATTAGCTTATTACAGATAAGCCTGTCCAATCAGTTCAGGGTCGTATACTTTCAAAATCTAGTTTACTCTTGCTGTTTTCTTCAACATTACCAACCCTAGCTTTAAAACTAGACGGGTCTTGTGTGAATGAGGCTTAAAAAGTGGAGTTTATTGTGAAAACTTTAATGAGCCCAACAAACCAGAATGAGCTGATATTCGGCTTATGTAGCTTAGTTATCTGCCAGTCAAGAGGTCCATAAAATTATATTTTCATCTCTTGTCAACAATGTCCTCTATAATAAACTGTTACTCTTTCATGATCAGTGAATGACTAGTTTAAGAAGAAAATGTATATCGTTGCATATGTACCTTTTCCACATAATGGCTGAAAGGACTTCATCCTGATTCCTTTAAAAAGCCTTCATACAGTGTCTGGTGTGGTCAGATTAACCCACATACTTCTGCCTTAGGGCATATATGAGCAGTGGGCTGCTATTCATCCCCCTCCCTCCCAACCCCTCATGTGACAGCCTTATATTTGCCTGGAGCGCCACATACGCACGAGTACTGTGGATACAACCTGGCCCCAGGTTTTGCTGCATGTCAGTTTGTGGTAATTTATTAAACGTTTTTATGTTCATATCAATGAAATGATAAAGCTCTTGCAACTAAATTTTGACACAGGGCCTCTCCACAAGACAGGCCCTCAAGATTAAGTAATGATGCCTTAAGGATCTTAGTATTTCAGTTGACATTCTACTTCAGTTGTGCATATTCATGAACCAATTACTGTAACGCAGAGTGAGTGTGGGGCTTTCATGGTCATTGTGCGCTAAGGGCAAAAGCAAAAATATTCAGAAATGAAATCACTTTGTGTACTTTTATTTTGAAATCATAGCATAGTGTACAGCTGAACAAGGCAAAAAAACACTTTAAAATAGTGGACACAATGGACCAAATAGCTCATACCTATTGTCTTTTATCTATAATCGCCAATTTACTGCAACACTGATCTGGTTGGTCAAATTATGTGATAATAAAATAATTAAAATCATGACCAATCCTTTCTAACAGCATTTCTCTCTTCAGCAGCACCACTTTTACAAAGAAGAATTGTATAATGTTCGGAAATGTTCACTGCAGATTTTCAATTATGCAAAATAATGTTACAAAATGTAGGTGTATTAAAATTATTAATGCAATACAAGTCAGACGAACTTTATGAGAGATGAAAAAGGGATGAAACAAAAAGCACAAAATAAACACAAACCCCCTTAACCAGTGGATAGAAAGAGAGTGAGAGAGAGAGAGAGAGAGAGAGAGAGAGAGCAGGATGGAGCAGCAGCTCCAGCAGGCTCCAGACAGAAGATGGTGGCCAAGAAACAAACGTTGACTACTGGTCAGGAAAATGTAAACATAGGTCGTTTTAGTGTTTGACCAAGCGACTGATGCTTTCACTTGCATAGTCTTGTAGTTTGTCATTGGATTTTATCCAGAACAGTAACAAGAAATTGAAGTAATGGAGCCAAAGCCAAAGCCAAAGACATATATTTGAGCTATTTTATTACCAGTGTTGCTATTGCATACTTTGTCCACTGGAGAGCACTGCGACTTCACCGTTGACAACACGTAATCCCTGTGAATTCCGGGAAAGTATCGCAGCTGAGCTGACCACTACAACCGCTTGAGGTTCTGTAAGCCAAGTCAAGTCAAGTCAAGTCAATTCTATTTATATAGCGCCAAATCACAACAGAAGTTTTCTGAGGGCACTTTTCATTTAGAGAAGGTCTAGACCGTACTCCATAATATTATTTACACCCAACAATTCCATGAGCAAGCACTTTGGCGTCAGTGGCAAGGAAAAACTCCCTTTTAACAGGCAGAAACCTCGAGCAGAACCAGGAGAGAGAGAGAGAGAGCGAGAGAGAGAGAGAACATGCACAATGCAGGTTCCACATAGAGATGTAATGTAATAGTAATGGTAATGGTAGTAATATTAATATTAGTAACAATAATGCTAACAATAATAACAATAATAATAATAATAATAAGACTAGTAATAATAACTGTAGCCGCGGGTGTTGAGCAGGAACATGGGGGCAGTAGGTGGCTTGCAGTCGCAGATCCAGACTCTACAGCTTCGGAGGCAAAGATACCTGCCGAAAGCGAAAGGAGGAGAGAGCTTTATCAGAGAGGAAAGTTTTAAGCCTACTCTTAAATGTGGAGAGGGTGTCTGCCCCCCAAACCCAAACCGGGAGCTGGTTCCACAGGAGAGGAGCTTGATAGCTGAAAGCTCCCATTCTACTTTTAGAGACTCGAGGAACCACAAGCAGTCCTGCATTCTGAGAGTGCAGAATTCTAGTAGGGTAATAGGGAACTGTGAGCTCTTTAAGATACGATGCTGCCTGACCATTAAGGGCTTTGTAGGTGAGGAGAAGGATTTTAAATTTTATTCTAGATTTTACAGGGAGCCAATGCAGGCAAGCTCCAGAAAATGATTCTGTGGTTATTTTCTCCTAATTAATATTCTGAATCCATTTTTGAGTAATAAACTCTTCCGGCATGCACAGTCCCAAAATAGCAGATGTAGCAGATGTCGCAGATGTAGCATCTGTAGCAAGTGCAGAGAGAGAGCGGTTATGCACAGCAAGCCAAAGTTTGTGTTGTTGGAGGAGATTTTTAGGAGTGAATCTGAGGGAGAAAACAGCTCTTTTGACTCTTTTGAGGAGGCCACATTTGTGGATGGAAAAGGTGTGCTCCGTGCCATGTCAGTAATAATCCTTCTTTTACTTTAAGCATCTTTTACAACCCTTCTGTTGTGTGTTTTTAGTTGAAAGAATATATAATGTTCACTATTAGGCCTAGTTGTAAACCGGTTTGTCATTAGCTCCAAGAGAGTATCTGTTTAAAAAAAAGTGTATTTATTGAAATACTGAAAAATAAAGAAAACGTACTGTATCAAACTGAAATTAGGTACACATGTGGAGAAGTGTGGGAACTGGGAATTTAAAATGTAAAGAATGTGTTTTTCTTTTTTCTAAAATAAATGTGTATTCATTGTCTTATATTTTCATGAGGATTAATATTATGCTCATACATTAATGGTACAAGAGTATTCTTCAATTCAAGCAATTAACCATGGTTCTGTTTACCTGAGAAGTTATTAAGCATTAAATTGAGGTATTTAAAATCAAGTGGAAATAGGCCCAAAACTGTTACTGCAGAAAGGGGTAAACTGTCCTCCCAGGTTCCTTGCTCGGGGTTCTACCAACAACAACCAATGATGTGACAATTTACAAGTCAGGCGATGTTTTCAAAAATCCCTGTTGCAAGTTGGCTTGAATTATCTGTTGTTTCCAAGGGTTTCTTTATCTCAGCAGTGTTCATCAAAAGGAGTTAAAGCTTCTTGTTTCACAGCTTGCTTCAGTTTACCTGTAATTATTATAACTGTGATTATTGTTAATGCCACTTTTTTCGTTCCTTTCTTTTCTTTCTCTTCTCTCTCTCTTCCCTCTATATTCTTATACACACAACTCCCATACACAAAATTTTAGCTGTAGTTTTGTCCTCTTTTCTGGTTAATTCTAGTAAGGAAGAAAGCGAATGTATATTTAGAATTGACAATCAGTTGTGAGCTACGCACATTGGATATAAGGGAAGTTTACACACAGCAACCCCAGCAAATGTTACCCAAGATAGTGTTAGGTTTGTAAAACTCATCAGTCTGTCCTCATCATTTTTTGTTTTTCTCTTGTAAAAGTGGCGTATAACTACTCTTTGAAAATACAAACAATAAAGCAAAATGTTTCTTTGTTGCTTGTCCAAGTATGTTTTTTTTACAGTAAGCATTCTAACATGGTTATGCTAGATCGAAATAACATTTTGCATTTTTCTTACTACTTAATACTGTGCTATAATACAGTTTTTGTCCTTATATTTTTCTCTATCATACTACTAGGGTTAGATACCCTGCAGTACAAGAACAATGCTGTTCCTGTGTCTTCTAAAAGTAATCAATTGGTGAGGAAGCTGACTTTTTGTACCTTTAGCCAGTTTTTTAGCATATCATGTATGTAGCCATCAAGTACATATTTAAGACTTTTCACAGAGATCTGGTCGATTCCATGTAGGCTCTATTGCTTCTACTTGGTATCCTGGATGTTCAGATCTGAATTTTTTATCGTGAGCTATAGGGCTTTACTTTTGTGAATCCAGCGACACAGAGCAGATCACAGTGAAGTGCATCCTGCCCAGTGCATTGGGGGCATGCCAAACACGCTTTTGGTCATTTCATGGCCAGGCTCACCTGGCGCACCTGTGGCACTCATGGTTACAGGGTGGGATTGGAAAGAATACAGATGGGCATGCCCAATTCACTACTTTCATCCCCTTTAAAACTCAGAAATTCATGAGACGTGCGCTGACAGCCAAGTCTCTTCGTACTCACCTCAATATGCTGATGAATTGCACTTGATCTTAAATTTGCAACTAGCATAGAGAAACACCCCAATAAATCCATATAAGGGCAGCAGATGTGCCGTGTGCAAACCACAAATCAACAAGCCACTGACATTTGACAGGTAACGTTACAGCCACCGGCCTTTCAGTATACAGGTATTCAGGTTGGGTGGTTGATTAACGCATATTTTTGGTGGTGTGGATTGGGTCTCATAACGGGTTGTCTGGGTGCGGGTGTTAAAAACCCTGACCCGTGCATCACTACAGTTTCTATCAACCTCTTCTCCGTTTCAGTACAGCGCGGCCCTAATCACATGTATCTCAGCCAATAATTTTGTTGTTTTTGCTATTTTTCTATAGCTAGATACATAAAGCTTAAACAGAGGGGGCAAAAAATACAACTGAGAGGGCTAAGCCCCCTTAAGCCCCTCGTGGCGCCAGGCCCGGTTATAGGCCACCTCCTACTGGGTCTGAGGGTTAGGGTTAAGTAAGTGGTGTCATAAGAGCCACGGTAGTAGCAGATAGCCTGATCACATAAATTAAAAGTTGGATTTATGTTGAAAGGTAATAATACAGACTTATGAAAAGTCTATCATATTCTAACACTTACCAATAAGCCACCCATCTCCAGCAGCACCTTGATGCAACTGCATACCCACCGAACTGTTGTGCAGCATGAAAGAGTCGTGCGCTCCCCCCAGCCAGTGGGTCATCTCGTTCAAGATGTGATTCTGTGCATCACATATTATTTGGACACTGACTGAATGGAATTGTTTGCTATTGAGGAAGAGGAATGGATTTGAGTACGGTCAATGGCTCCAATAGTAGACTACTGGGTAGTCCAGCAATGGCATAAAAATCCCTTTCTATCTGCTTCTGATTCAAACCCAGAAGTCACCATGAATTTCCTTTCTCCACTTGGATAGGGCAGTGGGTTTTGGCAAGGCAGACAGGAAGATTACTGTGGAAGTGGAGGAGACATCAGATTTTAAATCTGGGGTATATGTGTGTGTGGCTTGGGGCAGATGATGATCAGCAACGATGGCTGATAAAACAAATAGGGCACAACATCTTTAAGACACTGTAAACACTGACCAACATCTTCAGTGCATTTTCATGTTAAGCCTCGTTGACATACTGTAGGCTGTTGTTCCTCAAATGTGATTATGCATTTTCACCCTCTGTGATAAAATTCATTGTCTCATGTAGCCTCAGATCAGTCAGATTTTAAGTTAAGATTAAAATAATATACCATGGAGCACATACAGTATAGTTTTGTATTGTATAAGGGGCATTCAGTACTGTCCCCTGTATTCTCTGATGTCCTTCTGAGACTGAGAGTCCCCCGGAAGATTCTCCTTCTGGATATCTTGATATATTTTCTCTGTCAGATTACTAGTCACTGCTGTCGTGAAACAAATGCTAATGTGTCCTGTGACTTCAGTGTCTCCTGTTCTTGGGCAACATTAGTATTATTCTGTAAATGTGTATTGTTGAGCAGAGGTATATGGAAACTGAATGTACTGTGGTGTTAACTGGATGATACCCTGGAGAACTTTGGGGAGCACACGACTAACAGTGGACTGAGATATGCCAGGAAACCATTAGCGGTGAGTACTTGCAGATGAGGTAGAGTGGGATTAGATCGTTTTGTCTCTGAAGAATCTGCCTCGGTAAAATTATTAAATGAATAAATAATTCTAGAACATTTTTCTTCTGTGTTTTCATAAAGTAAATAGCTTTTTCATCATCATTAATGATATTTCACAGCACAAAATGCAGGTTGGATTTTTGTGCGTATTGGCTTACGTGTGGTCGAGGGCACTCTTAAATTTTGATCATACCTAAGAATGAAGGGGAAGTACGAAAGTATTTATGAATGCCACAAAAGTTCTTAAGTTGTTTGCACGCACAATTTAAGATCAAATCTGTGCATACGAACGATTCATGCATGAGGCCCAATGTGTTTTCCGTGTGTAATAGTGTGCGATTTTATTTGTCATTACATCATTTACATATTTGTCACTTGTCATCACAGTTAAATATCACCATAGTTCCATATATAAAATGAAAGTTGAATTAAAAATAAAGATACAAACAAAAGATAACAAATAAATTAGGATTTTGAAAACACCAGTCTTTTGTTTCTGGGAACACCACCGTGAAATTTAACCCAAACAATCGCTATCAGATCATATGTTGGTCATCGCAGCCCCACGTCAACCTGTACTGTGATAAAAATGCGGAGCTACAGGTGAACAGACAAGTCGGAAAGAAATTGCCCCGGTTACCCCATTGTTTTGGATGACACCGGGAGAGGACTGGCAGGAACAGACTTTCCTGAGGGAGTTATTAGCTGAGAGAGAAGTTTTAATTTTTCATGGAACTGTGTGAACTGTTTTCAGTGCGTCTGTCTTCAACACGCCTGTCATAGAAACTGTGTAGAATGAATCAAAATGAAGTTTGATGTGCACATAAGCATGATTGTCTCTCTGGTTATTTTACAACAGTCTGGTGCTGGTAGCACAAAATTTATCCAGTGGATCTGCTATGGCTATTTGTACCTTGACAGTGCGCATCATCACTCCAATTAGAGACTGCAGATAAAACAGGTATCTGCAGCCTTCAGAAGAGACAGACAGAGCTGATAAGAATCACTAAATCTTTATTCTGTCTTGCTGGCAAATTGTAAAGTGCTTTGGATAAAAGTGCTACATAAATGCAGCAATTTACCATTTTAGATCCGAATTGAGCTTATTGAATTTGAGAAATCTGAATATAGTTTTTGAATATTGGGTACTTTAATTTTCTGAATTTGTGAACTTGAAAATATACAGTATATATAATGGAAATTACATTTTGGAAATTGCATAACTTGATTATTAAACATTTTAAACAGTGGAATTCAGACCACATAAATTCAGACAGATGAACCTCAAAAGTGCTTTAAATTCAGTGGCATTTAAATTTCAGTAGTTAGTTATTCTGTTGCTTATAAGATTCAAATTTTTATGACTATTAACTGCTTTTATACAGATGCCAATGAGTACAGCACAAAGTGTGGCCAGGTACCGATGAGGCAAGCGCTACATGGATTGTACGTTTGCGGCATCTCCACGCCTGGGGCAAGAGCGAGGCACATCCTAAGCAGTTGCCCAAAGGCCATGGCAACCCAGGAAGCATATCACTTTTGCAAGAGCAGATAAGCAGCCCAACAGACCTACCCACTACACCAACAGACTGGCAGCTGTGTGTGGACCTGAAAACAATACAGACATATTATGTAACAGGCTCAATACATAATTGTATAATACATATGTAAATACATGTGTTCTCGCTGGTTAGGGAGAGTTGCCTTTATAACCCCACACAAGACAGAGGATGTTAACATTTCAAACATAATCTACACATTTGAAAACTCCCTTTAAGGTAAGGGTTGTATTACACTCCAGTGGCAGGTAGGCTGGGTTCAGATGACAGGACCTTTACAATCCTGACACATTTTGAAATCAGTTGCATCACACATAACAACAAAGACATTTCAGCTTCTCACATGTAACAGGTAGTGATTGTCTTCTGTCTGTCTAAATTGAAGCTTTTGTCGTCTTGTCACACTGACCCTCTGCTGGTTGCAGAGAAGGACTAGAGTCAGACTAAACCATGGATATACTTTAAACCTCAGTTTCTGAGGATACAGCATTGATGCACCACGTTGTCGGCCTGTCTCATGTCTGACTCTCCTGACTCTCGTACCTAAGCATGATTCATACAAGACAAGCTATTGATATTATCTCAGCTTTTCAAAACTACACTTCACCTGTTTGGTGAGCCCTGAAAATAAAATAAAATAAAATAAATGCATTAATCTCAAATGTCAATCACATTACATTATAGTCACATTATAGTCAGCTGGCTTATATGCATAGACCAGTACACCAGTAAAATTGTACCCAACAAAATGTCTCACTGTAAAAGCTAAAGTGAATTAAAAATTTTACAATTTTTACAAGCTCACATATATTTATAATAAAAACTGAAAAACTGTATCTAGACAAATCTTATTCGCCCATTTGTTAAAAATGACTTACTGTGTTAATTGCATTATCCTGTTTTAAATTCTACAAGTCCTCTAAAGTGAACGGCAAAATGTGTAATTTGTCAGTGCCTTCCAAAACAATACATATGAGTGTTTTCTGATCTGGCTCCCCTATCAGCCAACTTTACCACCAGACAGAACGTTGAACGTAATCCAGGGTTTGCAGAATTGCACAATTTGAATCAGGTTTTTAATTATTCCTACAGTATTGTCATGGCAAACAAACTGGTTAAAGTATAAGTCTAGTGATATTCTATATTTTTGTTTTTGTCAAAAAATCCCATGATCCTACTTACAAGTGTTGTGTGTGTATCACTGCCTGATAGATCTTCTTCCTCTGAGCCACAGAGCTCCATTAAAAACACATCAATGAGTCACACTGTTGCACTGAGTGACATGTTCCTTCATTACCACGAACACACACTAGTTTATTTTGACTTAATCCCACACACACCGTCCTGCTGCCCCAAATACTCACTAGAGTAGCAGATGTGGATTCATCCACGACTGAAAATAGTCCCCAACAAATGCACCATTTGCTCCTGTTTGAGGAATGTCTGTTACAATTACTGAGCCTTTTACAAAAATGAAACTATATATTTGTGCACTGTTTTTAAAGGTTTCTTCAGTTGGAACCAATGGGCTTGGAGCTGAGTGTCACAAACAGGTTAGGAAAGTCAGAAAGTATTGAAAGATGGACTTCCAGTTATTTTGCTCTCTTTTTGTGGGATTTGTTGACAATAAGACAAATATAGAGTAACACTACATTCATCCTAAGTATGGTTAAGATCATGGTTATAGACCACTATTAGTGCTATGGAGCAATTTTTAAGAGTGCCCCCCCCCTTTTTTTTCCTATTGCACTTGCACAAGGACACACATGCATGCACATGGGCGTGTGGGTGAAGCAATACACATTCCTGCCAATGGTTTCACGCTATTCCACTGATCTACAGGTGGCTGAAAAAAAGCACCAGCAAGGCAAGGAAGAAGAAGACTGCTTGCAAGTAAACAATGCAGGTTTAAAAATATTCAAAACATCTGCTTTCATGAGGAAGAAAATGCATTCAACATGTTTGTTAGTCCTCAAGGATACACACAATGCCTTTGGTGAGTAACACTGAAGGTTAACAGAAACTTTATTTGCTTACGAAAATACTCTGCAGGGGAGCTTTAATTGTTGGTCTTCAACAGGATGTGAACTCTGGTCTCCTGTATAAGACTCAGATACACCACGGGCCCATCCACTACTTCAACCAAACAGAACCGTCACTCCAAATACATTAATCTCTACAATGCACGTCCAATGGGATTCTGGCATTGTGTTACAAGTTATGACAATGACAGTTTTACAGTAGAGAGGAATGAAGGAAAAGTTCATTGTGCGTCTTTGAATTCCTACAGCTCCCTAACTCTAATCTGTGATTACTGGGTCTCAGGCATAAAATCTTAAGCAAGGCAGAAAATATCAGAAAAGATAGAGATACCAGGGTTGGGGAACGATCACGGTCACAGTAACCAACGATAAAAAAGCAGCGTTTGGGAAATGCAAGTTGGAAGGAAATGCAAAATGAACGGTGCTCTCGCGTGTCAATGTCACAGGCTCTGTTGACCCGTCCATCCACCCCACCTCTTCTCCACGAGGCATTTCAAAGCTAATAACAACTTCTATGTTGGACAGTTTATGTTGGAGTGTTGTTTAATGTCTCTGTGTTGTGTTTTATAAGAAAAACATTTTGAGGGCAGGCATGTACTGAAAATGGTCAGATCACAGAGAAACTATCAATATACTATATGTTAATACGTTAATGTCCATTTATCCAATACTTAATTTGCTCTGTTGAAAAGCAACTTACAAGATTTTGGTCAAAATTGATGAGTTTAATAGAAAATGAAGTTATACCAGAGGCAAAGTCAGAAGTGAAGAGTGATCATTTTCACATTTCTCTCAGTGGTTGACATGTTTGGGAGCCATTCTGTGGTATCACTTGATAATAACACCATGGAAATCTCATGATAATTATCGTATGTGGTCATTGCATGAGAAGAAATGGAAGCAGATACCTTGACATTTTCAGCTTCACTTTACCTGGCGTTTATCACGTCTTGGGCATTTATCATGTTGTGGGAGAAGCTTTTCAGTTAACCAGCTAGCTTCTAACTAGCAGCACAAATAACAGCTTCCTGGTGAAAGAAAATAGCAGACTTGAGATCTTAAAAGCATACACTATACATAACAAGAACCACATTAATACTGCAATTAATATTGTTAATATTATTCTTATTACTACTATCATTATTAAACACTAAAATGCAGCCAGGCACAGAGCTTCAGGCTGGCAAAGTTCATCTGAAAGAAAAAACTCAAAGTGACATGCAAACGCTCTCTTCGTCCTCTCTTTGTCCTCCTGGTCTTCATCCTCCTCGTCTTCGTTGCCATCATCAGTGCAGTATATTTATTAAAAGGAAGGTTTATGTTCACAGTTTTTTGTCCACCTCACAGCAGTGAGAGCTCCTATTGGCTCAGGTATCAGCAGCTGCCATTGGCTGAGCATTGAGAGCTCTGATTGGTTCTCAGTCTGTTTGGCACATCATCCAGTTGGCTTCAGAACTCGTATGACAATACTATGTGCATGTGCGCGTGCAAATGTTAGGGTAGAAGTGTGTTTCATGGGTGATAATGTATGTCAGTGTATACTGATGTACTGTATAGGTGATCAGAGATGTGTATATGTGTCTATGTTGCTGTGTGCTGACCTATAGACAGGGATGGGCATTATTTCTCATATGAATCTGAAGTACTTTATTTATATGAACATATATTTAAAGGGGCACAACTCCGAGAAAAATAACTCTGATGATGTATTGGTGATGCCGTGATATCTCATCTAGTTGTTGGAGAAATATGTGCATCTGATCGTTCCATTTAATCTCGCAAGATAAAAATGTCGTGGCTTGGTGCGATTAGGATAGAAATTTGGTCTAGATCTCTGACTAAGAAATTCAAGTCGTGTTTTCAGCCCTTCATTTATCTTCTTTCGTATCCTCTTGTTATTTAATGAGAAGATGGGATTTCCACATAAGGTTAAATTTTACTGAAGCTAACTGGGACTCTGAGGCCTGGATTTCTTGATTTTGAGTTCTATTTAAATGTGGTGAGAATGATATACACTTGCTCATTATTTATGCTTTAACAGCATCCCAAAAAAAGCAGGGATCAACAGTGGTATTGGCTTGAATAAAGTCAGCTAATTCTACTGCGAGATAAGATTTGAAATTTGAAAAAGAGAAAGACTGAAACGGCAGCGGGGTGCACATTTTTTGCCTTTCCCAATTTCCAGGATGCAAAAGACAGCACCATAATTAGCAATAGAGTTCCAAATACAGTTGCGAAAGCCATGTGAAACAAAGCAAAAAACTAAACATATAATGTATTTGTGAAAGAGAGTGGTGTCTACCGGAATAGAAAGTAAAGTTGGATGAGGCTGGGTTCATCGACCTCCAAACATCAAACACTCCACAGGTCCCAGATCACTGTTCCGAGGTATTAGATGATGTTTTTTGATGAGAATACAAAACAAATGCAAATTTTCTTCAGCTACACAACCTATATGTATTACATGTTACATTTCTTCTTCCCATGTTACAAGATTTATATGTGTTGTCCCTGTTCAACAAATAAATGTGCACTGTGTACATTCGATATCAACATGTGTTTAGGTAGAGCAGCGCAGCAACATCCAGTAAGTCCAGTAACATTCTTAATCATACTGCTGGCTGCAAGTCAAACCCACTTGGTCATTTGCCTAAAAGATAAGTGTAGAGTATATTTAACATGTCATGTTAGCGGAATACATAAACTGTAATGCAAAAAGTACGGATATTACCAAATAAACTTCGTGACACTAGCCGTGTTGTGTGTATTTTTCTGGGACAAAAACACTCATGACCAGATCACCACTTATTCACAATTTCTGTCCCCTCACTCTTCCTCTCCTCCTCATTGGCCTGGTCAAAATATAGACCACAAAAGATGCGTTTCAGGCACCTTTCAGTCATCATGCACGTCTGATGTAACAGATGACCCTGTTACAGAAACTGACCTGAAACCAGATACACTAGTGGGACCTGTCATGTTTAGGTACATAGGACAAGTCTTATTTAACATTTGATTTAACCCGTACCATGCTGACTATAACCCGACAATGCTGCCACAGTTAATTTCTACTTGCAGTTGGCAGTTCTTAATTTCAAGCTCTGTGTTTTGCCACGTCCCTGTCAATCTTGACCTTGGCCTGTCACAACTTGTACTACGGCGTGCTTCTGCCAGCACACACTAAGTGACCAGCTCCTTCTTTTCACTCACAAGTGAAACTTCCCTTATTAACCACTAGGAGCCACTTGTGCAGTTACCAGGATTGAATCCGCCGTGGGTCTCTCACCTACAAACATTTTGTTCACTGATGGAGACTAAATCCAGGTCCAGTGTTTTTCTTCTGTGGCTGACCCTAATCTAGGTAATATCTTACTAAATGAATGAATGAATTGTAATGCTATTGTTAACCCTGGACAATGAAAAGTAGTTTAACTGACTTCACATGATCTATAATGGCTATAAAACCCTTTTGCCATATGCTATCTGACTATAATATTGTAGAAGAATAAAAAATAATTTTGAATGTTAAGCTATTACCCATAAACGAGAACAAAATGTAAACTAGTGAGTAAAAGTCAATTAATGTAATACTTTTGTTAAGACACTACTTATTAATAGGATACTGTGTAATTTGTAAGCTCAGTAGTACCACCAAAAACCAAATGCTAACATGAAATGAAGTAGTATATTTGTGTTTGAATACCTGTGCAGTTGTGCATTGATGTTTTTTGGCTTTTGTTTGATCATTCGATCTATCTATGAGTGGTGTAGTACATTTCATGAAAGGTGTAGGATTTGTATGTGTTTATAGTATTTTTCAAACTATTATGATGGCTTATGTATTTTTGTAGAAAAATGTGTTACTTTCAAAATGTTAACTAAAATCAAATGTTTTCAAATCCTACAGAAAGGGGCTTTAAAATAAATTGTGATTGTTTTGTATCAACATGCATTTTTACTTGTTTTTGCCCATCCCTGTGTATAGTGTATGTGTTCTTATACCGGTGGTTTTGTGTATGTGTGTTGTACAACTGTTTTTATGTATGTGTATATATGTGTGTGTGTGTGTGTGTGTGTGTGTGTGTGTGTGTGTGTGTGTGTGTATTTGCCAGTTCATGCATCTCTTGGGTCAAGTAAAAGTCTCTACTAATTAGGGATTTTCAGGCAGAAAAAAGGGAAACAATTAGGAACAATAACATCGTTATCATTATCTGCTATCACAATTACTACTATTTCATGGATGTGATTTTTCAGGACGTCTGTTTTTGTTCGTAGCACTTGCAATCATTTTAACCAAGATTCTGCTTTTATACCCACAATTCTAGATCACATCCCTGATTAATGTTGTTATTGCATTAAGTCAGCATCACTATTGTCCTTATTTTCTATACAAGAGGAGCCTCCATGGCAAAAATCTATGAAACGATGATGTGTGTTTGTTTAGAAAACTGTCCACTGTGCTTGATTGTTTTTCGTGAATTTGCAAATGACCAGTCATCTTTCTCGCTGATGGTCAAGTGATTCACTTCATAGGTGGGCAGGTCTTTGCTGAAGCCCGACAGCCAAGTGGTGGGAGGACAACATCTGTCCAGTCTTTCTAGGCTAGATGTGAAAGAGCGAGATCAGGAGTCCTCAGAGAGGCATGATTGGCTAAACTCCAGATTGAAAATCGGGGCAGATCACAAGACGGAGATGACAAGCATTTCCATTCACTTTCAGAGGGGATGGGAGGATGTGTGTCGATTGGCTGTAAGGCACTGGCTCGGGCATGGTCAGGAGAGATCAGTCATGCTGAGGCTCATGGGTAATCCTGGACGGAGGTAAGCCACTGGGACACGACCATTCTCACTGGTCGATCCTGTGATGGATAGACGAGCTTTGGAGCGCATTGCATCTGTGAATTTCATCTGTACAAGGAAAGAATATGTTAAACATGTTTTAATAATTAACACCAAAACCAAGACTAGATAGACAGCTGCTTCTAGGAGGAGGATCTGTTCTGACAGAAAATTTAACTTATCATTATCATAACTCATTATTTTGGGAAATATGCTTATTTGCTTTCTTCCCAAAAGTGACACGAGAAGATTGATATCAATATCATGTCTGACAGAAATGTAAAAACAGTAATTTGTGTTTTAGGGGTTACAGAGTAGAGTTACAGTACTTGCTGGAACTATTTCTTGACAAACAACAGTGTATCCACCCATCCAGCACTTCTGTGCAGTGTCCCAGCTATAGCACAGGTTGCAAGATACAGTCCGTGCACACAGGGGAAGAGTGTTAGCAAATTATCCTCATCTGAATATGTGACAAATGGCAGACAAATAAATTATACAGTTTCCCATCATAAACACATATTGTCGTTTTTGGATGTCTGTTTGTGTGCGGATTAAACAAATTAGATACAATGTGTTTATTAGCAAGCTTTACAGGTGTAAGTAGGCGTATTATTGTCCCTGCTTCCAGTCTTTATGCTAAGCTTGGCTAACCACCCAACTCTGTACTTAACACACAGACATAACATTTTTATCCATCTGAACATCTCAATCTCAGAAAGAAAGCATAAAAACATGTTTCCTGAAATGTTGAACTGTTCCTTAAAAAATTATCAACCTCATGTGATAACAAATGAGTAATGTGGTACAAGACTGTAATGTAGAGTAGAAAAGTAACTTTTGTTGACCCTTGAGAATATGAAATGAAACATGAGCATACTGAATGAAGGTTAAGGGGGGCAGCTTAGAAAGTATTTTTAATTATTTAATTACTGGATTGTTGCCACCAGATTTCAAGATCACTTATTTATTCAGATACACTGCTGCTATGACCTGTGTGGTTCAGACCTACATTACATGAAATTCAGTGTGGTGTCATCAGGTTGGAGTTGTTTTGTTCCATATTCTTGGATTTTCAGTCAGTACTATCAGACTCACACCATATTAAAGTTCCATAGTTCTTAGTGTGTGAAACACATTCTTAGAAATTTTTGCAAAGACAGAAAAATGTAATTTACATATACCTTCACACTGAGACCCTTTGCTATGACACTTATACCCCATTCAGACTGACACAGTGACATGGATAAATCCCACATTGGGGGACTATCTGAATGGATCAACGGACGTCAGCTGACCCTCCTTCACAACCCTGCTCCTGACCATTGTTTGACGCGGATCACAGGCTGTCTGGCTTTGGTGAAGTGCTGTTGCTACCAGAACCCAAAAATAATTAAATGATACAGACTTTTAAACATCATTTAACTGATGAAAAAATAACAGAGAGAGAGAGAGAGTGAGAGAGAAAGAAAGAGAGGAGAGAGAAATAGAAAGCACACACGAGTGGGCGATCACAAAAGAGGGAGCATGCATAAAGACAGACAGAGAGGAGAAAACATTCAGTTTTATCTGGTAATTATGCAATGTAATTCTGGGCTTTACAAGTGAAATGTACTGTAATACACTGCAGACTGGAGTCTCTGCTAACAGTAGAAGCAGGATGACAGCTGTCTCATATTAATGGGTCCAATGTGGGTCCAAAGTGTATTGAGTAGGAGTATCTGCTGTCTGAAAGGGGTATTAGTCATAGGTCAAAGGTCAATTGTGGAGAAAGCTGCAAATCAATGAGAAGAATTCCTTAATAGAAATATTGCATTTTCAATATTGCAAGTTCCTTGTTTTCAGGTATTTAATTTAGTGGACTGGACAAACAAAACATTCAAAAAATTTCAACATTGATTTCCCAGACATTTTAGCTAGCTCAATATACTTCTGCAATGTAAAATGAAATACACCATGAGTATTTTATCAATTTTATTTTGTATGTGTATATATGTATATATATATATATATATATATATATATATACACACACATACACACACACACACACACACACACACACACACACAGTAAGAGAGAAAGACAGAAATGTAATTATTTTAAATCTACAACATTTCCTGAAGCCACTGCAGCAAGACATACTGTAGCATTATACTGTAAAACGAATGAATGGAGAATGTGTGTAAAAGCAATGTATCAGGTTATGTTTGTATATTGAAGTATGGCAGACTATAGCTTTTGTTTCCTGAAGGAGCACAAAAAGGTACAATACATAGAGTATAGGATATCACATCTTTGTGTGGCCTGTGGTCTGATCTGTGGTAGCATACCACGCCTGTTAGGTCCAACCTGCACATTTAATACCTCAGTATTATAGCTGCTCTTCATCAAGACCAGCTCTGAGGCAGTATGGTGGCATACCACTTTCCTCTCCTTCAGGAATCAGAAATTATAGTCACCATTTTATTCCCTTTCAGTTGATTCACCCGGTACAACACATATAATATGAGAAATATATACCCGCCGCACAGAGCAGCCACCAATGTGGAGTAAAAATGTCTAACAGTAGTACATTGTTGACCAAGAAGAAACATGTAACTTTTTCATCTGTTTACATGTTTACTAAAGGTGTAAGGGTGCACAAAATTCATGGTTCAGTATGTACCTCGGTTTTGGGGTGACGGTTCGGTACGTTTTCGGTACAGCAGGCAAAACAAAAAAATGTGGAAAATAACATTTTTGTCATTTATTTTGGAAAATGTAAACATTCAACAGTTGTCAATAAGAAAAAAATAAATAACAGAAATGTCAGTAATTCTCCATCGTAAGGCTCTGACCTGTTGTCTGCAGCTTGTGCTGATTTATACAGGGCAGCACAACGGACTGGCTAAAATGTACATGTGAAGGCACATTGTAGCGTGGCTCAAGCACTTTGACCATAAGCTTAAATCCTGTATTCTCTACAACCGAGTATGGTTGCATATCTACAGCCATACACACTCCTATTGCATCAGTTATGACTTTGGCACGGTCCGAATCTGCAGTGAGAGGCCGTCTGAGTGCTGTTGGGGGAAGGACTTCGAAGTTCCGCTAATTGTCACATTCGAGTGATGCCGTCGTGAATGACATGTTTGAAGTGTTTCCACAGACATACCCGACTTCAGTTGATCAGTTTCAGCATACAGTTTGACACCAATTCATTGAGCTTGACTGACCGGGCTAAACCAACTAGCATGCTTCAGCACTGCCAAAACTTTCCTGGTAAAGCTCACGCTGTAGAACTTCTGTTCTGCCATGTGAGTCATAACATAAAGAGACTATTTTGACAGTAACTGTTTGGGTCACAGGACGTACCGAACTGACGAAGTCGCATACCGAACCGAACATCCTGTACCGAATGGTTCAGGACGAATACACGTACCCTAATGTTTACAATCTATTTAAAATTTTGTCATCCAGATTGTCCATACTGTAATTTTAATATGTTAGTCTACTCTGTACACACAACATCTATTGCATGTCTGTCCGTCCTGGGAGAAGGATCCCTCCTCTGTTGCTCTTCCTGAGGTTTCTTCCATTTGCTCCCTGTTTCCTCATCTGAATTAAGGGTCAAAGACAGAGGATGTTGTATGTCGTAAAGCCCCTTGAGGCAAATTTGCGATATTGCACTATATAAATAAAAGTGACTCGACTTCACAAAACAGAATCAACCCAATTGAAACCTCCTCTGCTCTTCAGATGCAAAAGGAGGTGAGCAAAACTTCAGGAGCTTAAAGCCACTTACACTGCATGGATGCAGATACACTTGGGTGTAATGTTACCTTGAAATTATTTGAAGCTACTGAGAGCATTAACTGTGCACAGACTAAGCATGGAGCTCATCCACTCTTTTTGTGGAAGACAAAGCAAGGAGCAGTGAAGTCTTGTATGAAAGAAATCGCGAAGAGCCTCAAGCACTAATGTCAAGTCCTGAAGGAAGACTGGACTTGACCTCAGGTCTAAGCCGTTTTGTGTTATTGAAAAAAACAGGGGTGAGTGGGAATTCTCCCTGGAGGTAAACAGATCAACTAATGCCCTGCTGAAACGATCCCACATCTGAGCCACAACCAACAGGTGTAACCCACACTGTCTGACAAGAAAGACATTCTAAAATGGGGCAAAGTTCAGCTCCTTCTTGGGAACAACAAAATTACTGCTGTAACAATCTTTATTCACCTCTGAAGGGGGAACCACCCATACTGCTCTCTTGCTCAGCCTTGTCCCCAACAACTGTGTTGTTGACACAGTTGACACAGACACGGTTGTCATACCTGAAACTGAACCCATAACCCATTGCAACTTTTCTCTCCTCATATCCTTTGCACATATATATCACTTTGGGAACTGACTGGGAAAGGCTGCTGCCCTCTGGTGAGCAAGTGGAGAATGGCATTACTTTATTATTTTTGATTTATTTGGTTTATTTCACCTACTGTGTTCTGACCATAAAAACTGTTTAGGAACTGAAGGCACCATTGGAAAACTGACAAGTATTAGAAACACTTTGTGTGGTCACCTGAGAAACTTTTAACATACTCAAACTAGGACCTAAAACCTGGGGCAAAAAAGTGTATTTGAGTACAGAAAGAGGGAATTGTGAGACTGTGTTAGGGGTTGTAGTCTGTGGTGATCCTAATCTTGTTGAGCAGGGCCATCAATGGACTCTCAAGGAGCAGCTGCGTTCCAAGCTTCACCAGACACATTACCTCATGATAACTTTGTAGCATGGGGATAGAGCAAAGGGCCTGAACGGAGCCTGTCTGCTCCTGGTAAATTTTCTCTAGCTGCATTGCCGAAAACCAATCGCCGCCTGATTATGGGAAGATTCCAGAGAAGCCATAAATGGCTCCATAGCTGGCAGATTGACCAAACCCACCTTTTCAGCTCCATCTAAATTGAAATACTGGCCATAACCAGGTACTGCGACTTGGGTTGGTAGTTGTCGTTGGTAGTTATTCCATGATAAAGTCAACTCCTAGACAAAGTCTGGGAACAGAAGCAGGAGATTCCTAACCGTTGCTGGCTCAAGGAGAGGGAAAAACCCTGCGAACTTCGAGCTTCTGAGTCAGCAAAGGAGAGGTCCACTCCAATGGCAATTTCTCAGCTACCCGACAGTACAGAGAGAAAAAGGATGTGTTTATCTGGCTCTTGTTCGTCTTCCGACAGACCATCAATGTCCAAGCGATGTCTAGCATGTCATAGTCATCATGGCCACAAGTGAGCTCAAGGTGCTTCTGGCTAGTGTTCTTGGAGCACTCCAACTACAACTTGACTAACCCCTACACATATTCCATGTGGTCAACCCAGCTAATTGCAGAAAAGTTGGACAAACACTCTACAACATCTGACTCAGACCAAGCTGGGTCTCCTGACTTCAAGAGGAAGGGGTAGTCCCATGCAACACTACTTTTTCCCAGCACTTTTTCCATACACATGACCCACCATTCCAGGGTTGAGTGCTGGAGCTGGCAACAAAATGCACAACTCTAGCTGTGCCAATGCAGTCCTCGTGGTCATAATCCCCAGGCAGACAGGATGGGTGGGTCCTTTTCGTGCAAAGAAAAAACACACTTGGGGGAGGCGAATTCAAAACTCTTTCTTTGCCTGTTTAGCTTCAGAACTTATTCAGGGTAGTTCTGTAAGCGTAAAAGTGAACTAGCCAATCAGAGATTAAGCAGTTAAGCTAACATTTGGAACAATGGTGCCCAATAATTAGCCCTCTGCGGGTGGCCAACTAACGAAATGAGGCCGTTGTCAGTGAGGTCGCTGCCAACTGGAATAGCCGATTCTCAGCCAGGTCCTATCTTACCTAATGAAAGACTGAGCTAACTAGCTGTAGCTAGCTAACTCTGTAGGGTCTGGTGTTCTTAGCAAGGAGAAGAACGTAAGAACTGAGCAATGACTGTGGTGACTGAAGTATAAATGTGCAGATTGGGCCTCACGTGTCACCGGAGGTCATCTGCCTTTTAGGAGTGAATAGAGGTGTCTTCAGTCAGAGATTTGACATCCCATTCTGTATGTGTTGTACTGAGTAAATCAACTGAAAGGGAACAATGGTATTTACCTCTGTAATACAGTGGTATTACACTTACATTTGTAAGAGTAATACCAAGGTGTCCAGTGTTTGATGATGCTACCAGTCCAAACCATCCCATCTTTAAAATGAAATTATGGGGTTACCTAATGAAAAGCTGACATTAAGACAGATGGGGGTGATTGGCCAGTGAGTCAGTCCATTAAAGAGGATGATTGGCTAGAAAGTAAGAAAGGAGTAGGAGAAAGAGGGGAAGCACTGAGGATCAGCTAAGGAAAAAAGGAAAAAAGGGAAAAGTGGGTGAGAAGCCAAGGAGGAGAGGGGAAGAGTGGAGAGGAAAGAAGGAAGGAGAGGAGGACAGAGGAGTGCAGAGAGGTAGGAGAAGTGGTAAACAGGAGAGTTTAGGAGAGGTGAGAAAAAGGGATAAAGGAGGTAAGCAAGCTGTTGGGTAATGAGTGAACAAAGGAAAGGAGTATCACAGCCATATACAGTTTTGACCAGATCCTTTGTGTGCAGTGTTAATCTAGACTCTATTATGGTCTCCATGTTACTATTGTTTATCAAGAAGAACTTCTGCATTCACATCACGCCCTGAATATACAGTAAATCATACCATTCAGCAGTGCCAGCCAACCTCAATGGCAACTTTTGTCTCATTGTTGAGATGATTTTAATAAGCAAACTGATTCCATATACATGGATATTAATGAAGTCACACTGTTTTTCATTTCAGAGCAGGTTATGCTATTAATGAGTATTACATGTAATACCATCATTAATAAACTAGAAACAAAGCAGCAGCTTGGAGCTCAGGCAAACTAAAGCTTGACATCATGCTTTCGTCTTTGGACAGGACAAGACTATCACTTCTTTATCCTCGGAGGAAAAGAAAAACATCAGGACTGGGCTGACACATGTCTGTCATCTTATTCATTTGGTGTGAACATTCCATACAGTGTTTGCCTTAATGGTCATTGCAGTGGTATTGTAGACGCATTTGTTTCTGTTTTAAATGATAGGTCTTATTTTTCTAGCTGTACCTAACAATTTTTTCATAATCTTAAATAAAAGCAGGTATTTCAAATAATGGTGGGGTCTGAAAAAATAGCTGATAAAGTCAGCATAATACACATTATCACACCACAATTTATGCTGTAGATATGTGAGTCATACTCACCACTCTGTTGCTCTCAGTTTCTCTTTTTAATAGAAATACTGTTTTCATTCACTAATTATCTCCTCTTTAAATTTGCCATTTTTTTCAATAGCTGTTAAGTTACCACCATTGAAACTAAACACTTCCTGGAGATGTTTCACATAAACAGTCAATCAGAAAACAGATTGATGACATTGATGGAGGCTTAACAGTCATCGAAAAAAAAGGGAAGCATGAAGGTTGCCATTGAAGCTGCAATGCACCAACATAATATGAATGCAGCTGTTTTTTGAGTTGTTGTTTGATGGCATGAATTAATGCCAATTAAAAGTTAATTGTCTAAAAATTGTCTATGACTGTGAGGTGAGGAAAGTTTTAGCCATCAATCATCACTCTCCTACCCGTGTTAGATCTTGACGCTCTCAATGCCGTAAACGTTGTAGCCCTCTTTATAGGTGGCGTAGTTTGGCTGGTGGCTGGGGGACAGCAGGTTGAAGTTGGGGGCATGTTGAGGAGAAGACAGAGTGTGTGTGTAGTTTCCTGTGTGCTGGGGGGACGACAAGGTGTTGGCTGCCACCTTTATAACAAAAATAAAGTCATTGTTATTACCATACTGATGTGTGCTTATGGAACAACGATGACTCTTTAGCTGTGTGACCATTATTACTACGGACTCAAGTAACAACAATAGTTTGAGTACTGATAGCACCAATAGTAGATAACTGCAAAAGCATTATGGGTTTGCATTACAATAGAGACAGAGATAGAGAGAGACAGAGAGAGAGAGAGAGAGAGAGAGAGAGAGAATGGCCTTTCGAGGTACTTTTTTAACAGTAAATAGCAACAGCATGTGTGTGTACTAACAAATGTGATGTTGGAAATAATATGAGAATAATAAATGCATAAATAAATAAATAAGAATAAAACAAAAATGAAAACTGAATACAAGTGTTTCTCTGTTCTGAATTCTTTATATAACTGGGAAGTTTTCTTTCTCTAGATTGTCCTCGTAAAAAAAATCAACCTCTGGTTTCCCAGCTAAACAAGCAGGATAATTATGAATAAGACTAAGAATAATAAGCAGAAAAAGAAATAAGAAAAAAGAGAGAGCAAGAGTAAAGACAAACGAGATGAGAAAGCAATGCATTTCCCTGAGAAAATGTAACTAAAAATTGTAATTATTATTTGCTAGATTTCATATCCCAGGAGCCAGTTTTTGCAGCCTGGGGTAAGCACCTTTATCTGCCACCCGATTGGAAGCCCACAAGACCCCAATGTTCAGCTTTGCAAATGGCTGGCCCACATGGGAGAGGCCAGGCACAGACCTGGACACCAAGTGCTCCTCCCAGGCTTCAAGAAGAGGTCCCAGTCTGCGTATTCTGGGCTAGCTTGCAGTATTCTCCACCACAAAAATATGATGATTCAAGGGCAGTTGAGCAGTGTACCTGGTGCGAGAACACCTTAGATCAAAGATTGGTAATCAACTATGTATGATGTACGGCCATATGTCTTGGACACTCTACTGAAGAGTGAAGCAGAGCTGTCAACTGATCCACACCTGGTGAGTGGGATCAAGTGGTGGGGAACACTCATGGACAGACCCAGTAAACCCAAATGTGTAGTGAGTTTGAACTGAAAATGTCTAGCTGAGACCATCTGCAAGGTAATAAACTAATAACAAACACAGTGACTCCCAACCACATTCAGGGAGAGGATGGGGACATGAAATCTGAGTGGGCCATCTTTAGAGCCTCAATTGCAGAGGTGGCTGTACAGAGTTGTAACCAGAAGGTTATCGGTTGTTGGACTATCTTGGTTAGCACATGTTTTTTAATGTTGCATGCTGATTGACAGACAGTGGTGATGGTGCCCAGTCTAAAAATGTGACTAGAGGGTGAGCTCCACTTATAAAGGTATCACACTGCTCAGCCTCCCAGGAAAGCCTATGCCATGGTACTGGCAAGGAGACTCAAGCTCATTGAGATTCAAGCCTCAGATACAGGAGGAGCATTCGCATTCCTGGTCATGAAACAGTGGAACAGCTCTTTACTATTGCAAGGATAGTAGATGGGTTGCGGTATAGTATACATGTGGTTTGTGGAGTTGGAAAAGAGGTACGACTGTGCCCCTCAGGATGTCTTGTGGTAACGGTGGGATTATGGGGTGATTGTTACATGCCATGTGATCCTAACTGGAATGAGAGTGTGTTTGTAATTTTATGAGGAACGAGGAGTAAGATAATGTATGAAGGAGGAGTTAGAAAAAACAGAGCAACTAATCAACCAAAGGTAACTACTAAAAGAGTGGCAAATCAAGAATTGTTTTTTAAGTAAAAACATTCTAAGTATGACCAAGTGCAGAGGAGAGACATATATTTAAACAGACAGTAGCAGCCAGAGTCTGCAATCAAGAAAAGGAAATGCCACATTGCACACTGACAGCAGCTAAAGCAAGTATATCCACAGCAGGATCCACTGATGTTACTGAGTATGCCTTTCCTGATGTTGCTCAAGTCGCTGAAAAGCAACTTCTGTAGCTATACCATCAAACTGCCTAATCTGATGTTGTGGCTACCTGTGCCTCTTTAAGCACAAAGAACAAGGATTCATACAGCACCAGCCATAGTACATAGGAACATCTCATCAATGAGAAACAGAACAGCCAAAACAGAGACTATGGCTTGTCCACTATGAAGTGCTGATATAAACATGAAAAATGAATAAACGATGAGCATGAAAGATATTATACCAAAACATACTGTATATCAGTCACAAACTTGGTAATGTTTAAACAGTACCAGTGTTCCTCTTCCTCCAATAAAAGTGTGTTCTGTTTTGCTCATAAAATATTTGGAAATGCAAATGAAACATGCTTGCAAGCAAGTATAAAAGGGGCCAAACACCCAGATGGAATTCGGACCCAGAGGCTCACCGACCCAAGGCAATTGAGAAGCCAAGAGCACCGCTGAATAAGGCTTTAACAGCTGGTTTAACACACATTTGTATGCTTGGGCAGGCTCAGACACACTACCAGGGTGTGATCCTGCCTCAGACCACAAGGACTGTTTAGTCTCTATCTGCACCGAAACGTATCTCAATGAATAATTTTTCCTCTCATTAATGACCACAGACTGTATATAAAAATGGAAGACATGACAGCTCCCCAAAAGTGAAGCCAAAACATCTACATCGCCCCCTGGTGGCTGGTCCCAGTATAGGTCATAAGTCTCGCCCCCTCCATGTTAGCAGATGGGACATGGCCCAAACTAAAACATAAAAATACACATCAAATACATTTTTCCCAATGATGGTTTCTGTCATTTTAGGTAGTTCTTATCACGCTGATGTTTGTTCAAGTGTTCATTTTTCTGATAAGTTTGGTTTTAATTAGTTATTTGATGCTATAAAAATGGGGTGAAATGTCATGATTGACAGCTGTCAATCACAGTGAAATAGTCGCGGAGACGCTGCAGACGTCTTTTCAGGAGTTGAATGTAGAGTAGACACGTCGAGAGGAGATGTAATGGTAACTTTAGCAGGTGATCATTAGCTAGCAGTTACTAATTATTGATTACCAATTGAGTCGGGCGGGTGTATGGGCGGGATCTCGATACCGCGGCTCCTTCCCTGATCACTACTGTGCAGACTCTTGTCCCGAATGACGTCGCCAGCGCAAGATGGCAGCGCCCGTATTCAGGATATTTTGGCTTCACTTTTGTACAGTGGGAGGAAGTGGAGAGGCGTCGTCCATCTTTATATACAGTCTATGTTAATGACTGATGAGGTGACATTCTGAATAGGAATCGTAAATCTTTTTTGATACAGTGACATAATGTCACTGTAAAAAATGTGATGCAAATACATACACACTGTTATTTGACAAATATTAATATTTATACTGTATAATATCTTAAAGGCATAACGAGTAGGATTTGTCAGTTGCTGTTTGTAAACACAACATTCAAAGTTAGCCCCTCCTCCCCAGCTAAAAGCGCAACGCTTCTGGTGGTCCCACGTGCTTAGGATCAGGCAACTGGTCGCTACATTTTTATAGAGTCCGCACCTCACACCCTGCACACTGTTATTAGTTGNTTTTTAGGAACATCCTTCTTGTTATACCTTTAAAGTGGTAGAATTTAATTTCAAAATTATTTTACATTTATTCTGGCTAGCTAGCTAGTTTCCTGTTTGCTGTTGCGTTATGCCATTATGCCACTATTATGTAAAACATTACCTATATGTTTATTATTGAGGTGGTAGTTTGCCGTGGTGTTGTACTGGACTGCATAATACTGAACTGTGTTTCAGTACATCTGAAGCACAATCTGGAGCACTTAGTGGATGTGCATAGCAAATATGGGGAAATTTGAAATATGAGTTAATGAAAAAAAAAGTGCTCCAGTGCCTCCCATTGTCGGATTTAGTCCACATTTTGCTTGGTGAATCAGCAGCTCATACTAGATGTATCTCATGGGATTGAAGCTTATTTCAGTGAGAAACAACATTTTTCTAAAAATGACACTGTAGCATCAAAGAACGAAGTCATGTGAGTTGTTAACAAAGCAATCAAAAATACGCTTGATGAATATTGACAACGAGGTTCCAGTGAATCTTTTGACACCAGTTTCGTCTCTCTGGAGTACGACAACTATGAAAAGTGGGTTTTGCATATTACCCAAAGTTTTTATCCAAACGAAAACAATAGGATTCCAACACTGTTGATGCTTGGACCCCTAATAAAAGCCAGAACAAATACATTAAGTGCTTAGACTCCCAATAATTGTCTGCTAAAAAAGAAGGCAACTGGAAACATGCAAAAGATCACACTGCTGAGTATGAAGGTTCTGACATGCTGTCATACATGAACTGTAGTGCTGAATGAGATGAAAAAGCATTTGGTGATGAATGAGTAAATTATTGCGGGTTTTTTGTTTTGTTTTGTTTTTGCTTTTATTGGATAGCCAACAGTTGAGAGACTGACAGAGGGGATTGACATGCAACAATGGGGACCTTCGTTGTCTTAGACCACTAGGACAACTTTTTTGTCAGACCTCTGAACAGCCCAATAATAGGAATTATATATTTGATCTTTAAAGAGGCATTGATATTTTTATAATAACGATGCGACAATGTGAAAGAGGTCGCTCGCAGTGATAAACCTGCAGAGAATTATAACCTGAATCTGCAGTTCCCCTCGCCTTTAGGGAGCTTCATAGCGTCTTTCAGCTCATTGTTTAGCTGTTTAGCTGGAGTGGTGTATGACATCATCATGACATCACACTCAATAGCTGCGGGGAACACTTCATCGGTGAAACAAGGACCCTAAACGAGACTGAATGACCACCAGAAACAGTCAACATCAGCTGTCTCACAGCATCAACTGGGAAGTGGCCAAATGTCATCAACCAGGAGTCAGTGGACAGCTGGAGAAATATCAAGGAAGACATTCACATGTGACACCGGAGACCACCTTTTAAGAGACACAGGGGTTACAAACTCCCCCCAATATACTACTACTTGTTATTACATGACTGATGCTCCACACTTACGACAAATGAGTGAGTTCCATTTGCTGATAAAGACAGTGAGATGTGTTTGAAAGCTCAGAAAAGGCTGGTAAGAGGACCTTGAGCTGAGTTGATTTTGTGACACATCTCCCATAGTTAGTAAATGCTTTGAAGCAGACACACACCGAGTGAGAAGATGAAAACATCTGTCTGGATATACAGAACCAGAATGTGAAATGTCAGGCCAGACTCAAGTGTATGACACAGATATTGATAATACTGCTCATGTTAAGAAGTAGTTTGTTTCTTTAAAAAACGCATTCACCTCTACATCTGTTAACAAGATCCACCCATCAGCAGACAAAATACTCCATGGACTGGGAGTAAAGATCTACCCTTCATCTGCTCAAAACTAAGACGAATTTACAACAATAACAACAATTAACATATTAACTGTGTCAATGATGATCAATCAAGGACCTGCTTCACGATGACCTTTCAAGTTTCACGATGGAAATATGAAGCTTGGGTGAGCAGAATCAATAAAAATAAAGGGGGCAGTGAGGACAGTGACTTCATAGGGAGTTTGAAATCAGTGTGGATTGAATGGACTGATGTTTCTGTAGCGCTTACGCACTGTTGACTTCTTGCGTCTGGTATGAATTTTAGATTGCTTATACACACTCGGTTGCTAGTTTATTAGATTCACGAGCTAAGACTAATGCAGGCTAGTCCAACAGCCCTGCATAAAATCCTACCTTCATGTAGGTTCTAATGTTCAGCTTTTGTTTTAGAGAGGTGTTGGTTCAACTTTTTGATTATTGTGGAGGCTGTAGGTTGAGGTGCTGTTGAATTGTGTTATACTGAGGGGTGTTTCTATTACTTTATATACCCTCATTGATCTGATAGGGTGGACTAAATATCAGAAACTCAGTATCTCAGTATAAAGTATAAAGTATAAAGCAATACAATTCAACAGCACCGCAAACTACAACTTTCCAAATGACCATAAAGGTGTACCTAATAAACTGGTACCTGAGTGTTACCTTACTACATGGACAATATCATAAAAACACTGGCATACTTCATACCTCTTACATTACATTGAATTCATTTCTATGAAGTACGAATTTCACACATATGGAACTACAATACACATCACATTAACCAAACAGGTTTAGGCTTTACAGGTTTTCTGACTGGAAGGCATTTGTTAATTTGTCTTGTAACATTACTCATCACACAGATTCAGATAAGATAGTATTTTTAGTGAGAATCCTACATGTAGCAGATTTATTACCAATAATATTACAATAACACTAATTATATCATTATCATAAAATAGAAAGTCAATTAAAATTAAAACTGGTATTTGAAAAGATAACGTACCTTCATTTTTTTGGCCTCAGCACGGCTCTTGTAGCAGAACTCTACCAGTGCTACCATCATGGCCAGACCCAGACCTCCAACCAGGATGTAGAAGACTCCTGCTACATTACTAAGAGACAGAGCGCTGGTCTTCTCCTAGTACACACACAGAGTGAAAAGAAAGAGGGCAGCAACCCAAAGAAAAGTGTAAGTGGGGTGTTTTCATGTTAATAGCTAAATTTAACAGCTGACACACTACCAGTGAACCACTTCATTTTCTCTCTATTCTGCAGCATAAAACTGAACTAACCTGCCATCTGCACACAGTTCATAAATACATATGAGAGCTTTACATTGGGACAGTACAGAGTCACAGACAACTAGACTAAGCCTGACCTGCACACATTTAAAACATTCTTGCCCTTTTCAGTTTGTCTGTGTGTTAATCAGTGTGTACCTTTGTATGTGCTGTATTCATGTATGTGTGTTTGAAGATGATGACCATCATTAAAAAGTTGGTAAATTACTCAATACCATCCAATGCGACTCTCAAGTCTTCTCTATTAACAGCTCTGGCCATCATTTCTATGAGGTCTGACAACAATGTACTCAACAAAGTAATTGCTGAAATCTCAGAATGCAACTACATCAACAAACTAAGGGGCAACAAACATGAACAGTCAGACAATCAGATATGTAAACAAGCCAACAGTTTCTCCAGATGATCTAACGCACTTATTTATTTAACTGAAGGTGAGCGCACCTGCAATGTCTGTAATAATACCCCAACCTGGGGTTTTATTTCTAACCTGTCAACAAGATTTTCAGCTGCTGTTTAGTTGCTCCTTAACAGTCATCAGCCCAAAAGTAACATTTTTATTGTCGTGCACCATATAAGTCTAGTTTGTACTTAAAGGTACTCTGTAGAGACTAAAGGCCAACAAATGCTTCCAGCAATTTTTATAACATTCTGAAACGGTCGATCCAATAATCAGACGATACAACATTATCCCCATTTATATGATTCATTGCGTCTCTCCCCTCTGTGTGATGGGAGGCTCTTAACACTGCCTTCCAGTGTGGCCATTCAGAACCGGTAGAAACACTTTTGCCTTCAGACGTGGTCGGACAATATGTTGTATGATATAGTTTGTCTGAAGCATACTGAGGCCTTAAACCAACATAGTTCTGTTTGCATTCAGTGTTTCTTAACAAAACAGTGGGTCATGGATAAACACAATCCATTTCCTTCCTAATAAACATCTGCAAAACCCATTCTTTCAATATTTTGGGAATCTGCATCGTTTACATCCAGGTTTGCTGGCTGGCAGTCTCTGCAAGATACACATGGTAGCCATTGTGTAATGCTTAGGGAGGCTGGCCAACCACGTATCTGGCTGGCATTTCATCACTGTGCTCGGGAGCCAGTCACATAGCCTGCAGCATATGTTAACATCAGCATATGGCCACTAGAATAGTGACAGTATGGCCAGGCCTTCTCTTGTTACTTTGATCCATGTTGGGTTAACCTCCAGCCCACACTTAGGGCACAATCATGACATTTTAGCTGATGATTAATTGTTATACAAAAAATTGTGGTTAAAAATTTGATTGTCTTTTTTGGTTGATTTTATGCCACACAGCAGCGCTGTACTGTTTGGATTTGCAACCTGACCTAAATCCTTGTTGTTAATTTCAGTGGTTGCTCATTGAAATGATGCAGTCGCTGGCAAAGGAGTCAATTCATCTTCAAGAAGTTTGCGCACATGCGCATTCTGAAACGTTTCACCTCTCGCCCTGCTGCACAGAGATTTATTTTAAATAACTTGTTCTAAAACTGTTGTGCAGGCCAACCTAATGTAATGAAAAAGTGGTTCAAGACAGTTAATTCTGTAGAAGGAGGCTTGATTTTATTTTCAAAAGTTAATTTGCAACGGGGAAACACAAAGCCATGTTTCAATCCAAGCATTTTTATGCAAATTATCTAATGATTTAAAAATGTTGGATGGAAGCAACCAAATTCTGCAAAACTTCCACAATATCAGTAAAAAGATTTTACACTCGCTTGAGGTGTTTTTTTCTTTTGTCCATTAAGAGTTATGCAAAAAATAGGCAAATAAATGATGTAGCGAATATTACATGACAGATCAGCTGTTTGGTCCGATTACATTGCACAACAAGTCTAAAATGACTGAAATTAAGCAGCAGAGGACAGTCTGTAAATGATCTCCATCATAACTTTCCCATGAGCTGTCAAACGCAGCGCTGCACCTGTAGGGGAGACTCGCCGCTATAAATCAAGAGTTTAAATGCTTAATTTAGGAAGTACCACGGCTGCAGAGCAGGGGTTAAGTGATGGGCAAAGAAGAGGAGATACAAGCCATATCTCCCTTCCATCATCATGGAAATCTGAGATCTCTGGTTAATAAGACGAGCTAACGGCCCTGGTGACGAGTCAGAGGGAATATTGGGAGTGCAGTGTAATATGTTTCATTGAGACATGGCTACACGGGGATATCCCAGACTCCAAAGCCCCCACTGGTTACCATCACCAGCTTTGAGACCGTACCGGCGGACAGAAACCGAAGGGAAGGAGGGGAGCTTGCAACAGATGGTGCAGCCCTGGACACATTACTGTCAACATGTCTGTAGCCTGGACATTGAACTTTTAGTCATGGGTCCTCGTCTCTACTATCTGCCCAGAGAGTTTTCACATGCTATTGTTGTCGTCAGGGGTCACCACTCTGTAGTCTCACTCAATGTCCCGCCCCTAGAGCTATCTGATTGGTTACACGTCATGAGCAATAGCCTATCAACACTGAAGGCTACTGTGCCACAGACGGGCAGAGCAACACCTGCACAGACTGAAGCTGCTCCAGTGAGCGAGCGGCGCTGTGTTCCCAAGGACAGGCAGCAGATATTGTTGAAGTTGCAATAAACATCCCAATCCTCCACACTGACGGTGCAAAAACACCACAACACAAGCATGCCGAGTCTCCCAGTTGCACCACTGAAAATACCCAAAGTCAGATGGGATTTACATGTTATAGGTAGCTGATGGTAATAATGGTGGTAGCAAGTGAACTAACGTTTAGCAAACGTAACGTCAGCTTCGCTTTCACCTCTGTTGTGAATGAAACTCTGTTGCCTTTGTTGCCTTAAACGGGTTAGTTAGCAGGCTACAGGGAGTATTTACATGGACGTGGGCGTTATTCAACACCAAGCTAATGTTGAGAGAGCTAATGTCAACAAGTTCATTTGCTGATCCATAATTCAACCAGCTGACTAGCAAAAAAATTGACTGGCTATAGCCTAACGTTATTTGTTACACATCACTTACCAAGGCCGATCATACTCTCAGTCTCAACCCAGGACTAACCAACATCACTGAAGTCTGAAGCTGTCTCTGACTCAGTTTCTTGAAGAGAAGTGCAGGATATTGTTGTTAGAGACTTTAGACGTAATGGAACTGCAAGGCCTGTGTTAATCCATACACGGACTGTATAGATGGTGTACAGTTATCAGAGTTGAATAGTTACATTCAGCTATAGTAGTTATTGTAATGAAGCAGCCTAGTTTTGAATGACAGGTTCCCTGTTATCACGTTAATATATAACACTTAAATAATTGAAACCAACTTAAAGCTTAAAGCTGTTTTACTGTAATAAATGAAGCATATAATAGAAGCATATATAGCATATCATTTAAGCATATGTCAGCCTGCGGCTTCTCTTTTAACTCTCTCTCACATTTTTTAAGATAATGTTGAAAAGATCTCTTTTGCAGCTCTTCATTTAACACATGCTTAAAGGCATTTCAGCAAAGTTTTGTGTTGGAGTTTGTGTTATTCTAAATTTTGCCACTAAGATTTTCATTTTTACTGCAAATTGGTTCCAAATATCGGTTATCGGTCTCCTTGACTATTAATAATAAACCATATCGATCGACCAGCTCCAGACGCAACACCCCAATGCATTTATGGCAGTCTCTGGAGACTAGGACTGTAGCCTGTTTCCCCAATAGTAAGCCCTGGATCACCAGGGACATCAAGGTCCTCCTGAATGGAAAAAAGCCTTCAGGACAGGGGACAGGGATGAGCTCAAACTAATTCAGAGAGAGTTTAGGATTAAGATCAAGGAGGGCAAGGACACATACAGGAGAAAGATTAAGGTCAGAATACAGCAGAATAACACCAGGGAGGTGTGGAGGTGCACAGAGTGTTTCTTACGTATCACGGCTCATGGCCTGCTTACATGTGTTTATATGCGCCTATGTTTTTTTCATTACTGTGGATTTGGTGTCAGTTTTTTAACAACTGGTCCATGAGGTGTTGACAGTGCATTTAGTTCAGCAGCCACTCTAATCATTTCTGCTGTGCATTAAAGCTGAGTATGTCCTCTCTCCATCATCATGCAGTGAGGACTTTACGGCCCTTCCCGATCACACACCTCTGTGGAGCAGGTTTCGCCTGTCAGCCAAAAAAAATACGATTTCAGAATATGTAGGAAACGCCCTCCCGTAACAATTTTTACATACAATCACAAATTAGTTATGTAGAAAATTTCCCAAATTTCTCACTAAGTGGGGAGTTTCATATTTTTCCTCTCTTTTCTCTCCGTAATATTTAGTAATATTAGAGTTCCCCTCTCTCTCTGTCTCCTCTTGAAGGTGTCCATGGTTCAGACAGTTTTTTTCCTGACAGATATCACCCCTAAACACTGATCTTACCATCATCAGACCGGCAATATGTCATCCAGAGTAGGCTCTCATCACCACGCCCCTTTCTGGGGGAAAACAATCTTGCCTGCCGCGTAGATGCCAACAGCGTAAACACTTTAAACAAACCAGTTTAAATTAATAACTCTATATCGAAGAGTTGCTGTGTGGTTGGTTGCACCAGCAATAAATCCAAAAACGCTGATCTCCGATTTGTTCCCCTGCCATATCCTATACGTTCTATATGTTCGTTTGTTGCCTGCTGCGCCGCTCATTTGCCAGTGTGTGAAACAAGTCACCTGTGTTACTTGACCCTGTAAGTTTAGCTTAGCTTATCTTAGGGGCATTTTTACTTCCATGAATCAACAACTGTAGCCTAATGTTAGCAGCACAGATGCTTGTCAACAACAGCACATATTGCAAGGGCAGGAAGTGGCAGCGAGCCTGTGTGCGCTCATCCGCTTTGCAGAATCAAGGTAGCTAATAATTGTATAAAAATTTATAACCTCCTGTAACCTATATTATATAAAGAATAGGTTGTAGTCGGACCTGGGTTCTTTGTAGGCTACTAACAGTTACTGGCTGGGGCTCAGGCTACACTGATCGAACTAATGTAAGTTAACTTATAGGCTATAACGTTATCAGTTGTCAGAGCACAGTGCTATTGCTAGCATACTATTTGTAGAGCAGGACTGAAAAGTAAAATATTTCATTGGTAATTTGCTTAACTGGAGACTCAATAAGGTAAAAATAGATGTCCGGGCAGGACGCCTTGGGCCACTGAGTGGGTTTATTGCACCAGCTTGATGCTGGGAGACTGAAGGGACATGACTGAAGATGGATCAAATTAATCTTTTCCATATATCTTGCACATTCTGTGGCAATCAGAGTAGACATATATTTACTTGACATAGCATCTTTGAGCCATTTATAAACTAATTTAATTCTGGTGGTTTTCTACTGATTTTGTTTTGTACTGCTATTTTACATTAAAGTCAATGGCAAGTGTAATTTGTTTTCCTCCAAAAAGGGGTGGGGACGTGTTGCAAGCCAAAGTTCCTGGATGTGCCGGTCTGATGTATGGAATAAGCTTACCTTTGAACTTTAATTAAAGGCTGTATTTCAGGCATATCAGCTATATGTTGTTGTTTTTGTGTCTCTCCACCACATGCCATCTATGCAAGATCTTCTTATAATAAAAATCTTTCTCACCTCTTTATGTAGTAGGATTGTCAAACCACCATAGTTCCCCCAGTTATCACTAAATCAGGTGTTACTAGATTAATTAATCTATTGAAATTTTTCTCATACAGTTCAGTCATTGCTCTTCTATTATTGGTTATTCATTGGTGAGTCTCTGTGAAATAGGTCGTGCTGCAAGGTTGGTGACATAATGTGTACTTGTGGGGCTAGTTGGCAAACTACTGTGGCTGGCAAGCTACCTGGCACTGTCAAACCATTTGCAATTGGTCATGGGTGCAATCTGTCAAGTAGAAATTCACTAAAGTTGAACTGCATGTGAAACACACACACTGCATCCCACTCCCAGTCCCACTCTTACTCCCAGCCAGGTAGAAAGGGAGCTCTCCAGACTCCAAACCAACAAAGCCAGCGAGCCAGACAACATTAGTCCCAGGGTTTTCACAGCGTCTGCTGGGCAGCTTGCAGGAGTCTTTCAGCACCTCTTCAATTTTTCCTTGAGGTTAAAGGAAGGTACCTGAACTATGGAAGACCTGCATTGTTCAAGTGCCAATGAAAGGTCGTCCCAGCGCTCTCAATGGCCACAGACCTGTGGCACTCATATCACATCTCATGAAGACCTTTGAAAGGCTAGTTCTTCGGCACCTGAGGACCCTGCTAAGTGAACTGAAGTTTTCCTCCATTGTTGGATGCATCAACAATGACAATGAGGAGGAGTACAGAGGACTGAAAGAGAGCTTAGTCACATGGTGCAAAAACAATCACCTGAAGCTCAATGTCAGCGAGACCAAAGAGCTGGTGGTGACTACCAGAGGAACAGGAGGCCCCCTGTCCCAGTTACCATCCAGGGAGAGGAAGTGGAGAGGGTGGACTCATACAAGTACCTTGGGGTCCAAAGCAATAAAAAACTGGATTGTTCTCACAACACTGACACCCTCTTCAGGATGGGAGAGAGTCTGACTGTTCTTCCTGATGAGACTCAGATCCTTCAGTGTGTGCTACAGGCTCCTGAAGATCTTCTATCAGTCTGTAGTAGCCAGTGCACAGTTCTTTGCTGTGGTGTGCTGGGGTGGTGGCATCAGGGCTGGTGAGGCCAGCAGACTCAACAAGCTGGTAACGAAGGCCAGTTCTGTGGTTTGGCTGGAACCGGACAGTCTGGAGTTAGTGGCGGAGAGGAGGATGAAGGACAAAATCAAAGCCATCCTAGAAAAACTCATTCTCTCCATGACGAGCTTTGGCAGGTGGGCAGTTCATTCAGCCACCGGATCATCAAACCCAGATGCAAAACGGAACACTTCAGGTGCTCATTTGTACCTGCTGCCATCAGACTGTGCAACAGTAGTGGAGACCACAGACTGTAACACCACACAACACACAGAGCCATTTCTCCACAGTGTCTGGTTCACTCGAGACACTCACCTCACCTCTCCCTCTCTGTTGTCTCTCTGTTGGACTGCTGGACTGATTATATACCTCGCCATACTTAATATATTCTTTTTACATATTATACTGTACCATAAGATACCATATTATATTTGATACTGATTCTATTCTATGTCATATTGCTGTACTATACTACATATTATACACTGTTATACTACATACTATGTTATATTGTTGTACTATGCTATACAGTATATTATGTTATACTTTACTATATTACTACAAGTCACCTAATACTTTGTCTCACATCCCATACTATATCATAATGTACCATATTATACCATATTATGTTAATATCTTACTTTGACTTGCAATATATTCTATTATATTAATACAGACAAACGCTAAGTGCCATAACTTAATCATATTATATATTAGTCTGGTGTACACTGTTTACATAGACTTGTTGACTCTGCTGCTATTAATCACATGACTGTCTCTTTATCATGTCATTTTGTCTCCAAATGCTCGTGCATTGCGTGTATGTGTGTGTTATTTTAGTTTATGTACCTCTTATTATTTATTTCTGTTACTTTCTATACTTATCTGTATTTATTGTGTCCTTGTACTGCTGCAATGGGATCAATAAAGATGTATCTTTTCTTATCTTATCTTAAAGCTCCACACAGATTTACTTTACTCATGGGAGTAAATCCCCTGATCATGGCGATTTCACCGGAATGAACTCATCTTGGTCCAAAATAGGCGCTTAAAGATTGTCTTGACTCTGTCTATCTTGTATCCGCTCTAGTCCTATTGCCTTTTTTCCACTTCTCTGTCAATGCCACTATATATCTGGATTGGGTGGTCCTGGCGCACTCCGGTTTATCCTCTCAGTATTATGAGGACAAGCTTGGGGGAAATATAAACGGGGCCAAGGAGATGAATAAATAAACAGATCTAAACAAATCTAAACGTAATGCGTATAATACAGGTGCTTCATCCTGTAGTGAACATGCCGCCTCCTGGAAGGCTCTGCGGGCTGTTCAAGGTTGAGAGCAGTACATTCCCTCAAAGAGGCCAGCTCCCTCTGAAGGGTCTGGGTGCGGCCTTTGGCACAGCAGAGACCCCCATGCCTAAACCCTCGGAAATGGGGGAAACGAAAACAAAACAAAACAAACAAATAAAAAAGAGATTTTCTTGACTCTACAAGCCAACATGCCTAAAAGTCCTTAACCTAAAGATACGGTTATCCCCTTCATTATCATATTATATATATATTGTATCATATTTCTGTGTATATAATGTGTGATTATTATAAATAAATCTCCATTTCCATCTCTTACTTTACAGACAATACCTTGAAAACTCATTCTGTCTAAACAGAGTTTCAGACAGACAGACAGACAGACTTTAACTTAAGTGTTAAAACAGACAGACAGAATAACTTAATATTCAACAGACAGCCAAAAACAGCTAATACACAGTGGATTTAATGGTTCTGAGTTTATCTAAGAAATTCTATTCTGTTTTCAGGACACCACTTGTTTTTTTTCTTATCAGCATTATACTTACTGTTTGACAGTTGAACCTCCATGCTTTAACCTGAGGGTGTCCCTGACATTACATACAGCTGTAACTAACCTGTACTAACCACAAGTCTTCTTTCAGTTTCAGACATATAGACATATAGGACTACTGTAACCTTTAAGTGCAAATATGCTTTCTTTTCCTGATACATACAGAACCAAGATTACAGTGCATGTTAAATGTGTGAACAGACAGTGTGTTTGATTGATCCACAGACATATACAACTAACCTTATTGGTGGAGTCCTTGAAGCCACACTCTCCTTTATCGTACCACCACTTGTTTTTCATCTTGTCTAGGGTCCCTTGCTCATTCAGTTTCAATACGGCAAGGTTTACTGGCACTCTTCAATGGGAATAACATAAATAACATCATTATCAATGTTATCTTATGTTATTAGTGGGGCAGCGATTCTCACACTCTGGTCTAGGAACCAAGACAGGGCCCACTAATGTTTGTTATTTGCAGTCATCTGCCATGAATGATACATGAAAGCTTGGCTTTACAATATTACTTTCAATTTAAAGACCATACCGAAATGTGTTATTAGTTCATTTTGCAGGAGAGTTCTCTCCAACTATTGTCAAATGCTAAACATGTTTTACAGCCCCCAGGAGGACTGTGTAGATCATTTAGTCTGTTATTAATTAGACGAGGCTGTTTAAAAAGTCCTGTGTTGTCAGGCCCCTCTGTTTGGCCCCTGAGACAGAGAATGAGAGGCGCTGCAGTGAAAAGCCTTTCTGCTTTTTCAGCAGCAGTATTCCTCCAGGCCAGGGCCATAGATAAACAGAGTTTGGGCAGGTTGCACAAACTCTTTATCGACAGCCCTTTTCCTGCACTGTTGCTGCCATCTGGTGTGAGGTCTCCTGACCCTGGCCTTGCCCCTAAACCCTGCCCTAACCCTGACCTCAACCAAACAGAGTGCAACACATTGGTTGAAGAAGCAGCACAGACAACAACGCTACCTGTTATTGGTGCTTATCAGCAAGTACTAAATCTAGTATCTGTATGTAATATCTATGAGTATTCATTTGTTCTTATATTGCAGTGAAAGGCTACAGTTTGGCATTGTTAACATTGCTACCTTTTGTGTTCACATGTGGCGTTATTACTGTGCTGCTTCTTTTGATTTTTTTTACACCTGATAACCCAATGTTACCTTCATGTTTGTGTGTTTTAGTGTGTATATGTGTGTGTGTGTGTATTAACCTTGCTCTCCCCTCCTCCGCTGCCGCATTCTCCCTTGTCATACCACCACTTGTTTTTCAGTTTGTCCAGCAGCCCCTGCTCGTTCAACTTTAACACCGCCAGGTTCACCGCATTTCTACATGAACACAGTGGCCGTTAGCAGTTCAGTTGTTGTCAGTGTCAGTCCTGCTGGTATGCATGTTAGCAGCATGAACTCTTAATCCTTAGCATAAACAGAATACACACAGCTGGAATGTTTCTATTTTCATAGCAACAAACTCATCAGTATTAGATATGATTAGCTTTAACATGCCTTAGCAGCTAAGCTCAACCTGCTCACTAACCATGGCAATAAGAATGCTGAGTAATATCTAAGTCAGAATCACTTGATATGTCTTTAAAGAACCATAGAGATAGGGTTGGGTTCTGATAGTCTGTTCTTGGTTGATACATTACAAATCTCTTATCGAATCAGTTCTCTCTCCTCGCTTTTATGAGCAAAGCACACTCTACAAAACATCTATGTATCAGCTTCCCATTGTTAGCCGGCATTGACCATTGTTTTTGCCAGCTGAAATGTCAAACATAGCCAGCTGCATATTATATCTCACAACATAATTATCTCCAGTTACTTGCCAAAAGGCCAAAATAAAACTTGGCTGTTGTCTGGTTCATGTGCTCTCTACAAGCCATTTTTGTGTGAAATCAAATAGTGCTTTCTGTAGAACTGGCCATCGGCTCTATTGGTTATGACTATGGCAACAAAAACAAACGGTCAGATGATCAGAGAGGTTGTAAACAAGCCAACTGAAAGTAAACACCTCAACCATGTACAATAACTGGAACCAGAGGTGGGTCAGCAAACTGTGATAGATGTTTACAACAGACAGTTTAATTTTACCATTTGGCTTCATTTTTTCATTTTCTCTTCCAAATAAATTTGACTATCCTGGTGGGTTGTTTACAACCTTTCTGATCATCTGACCACTCTTGTTTCTTGAATCCTTGGACCTATATTGATGTCACCTTGTTCCAATGTGAGTATTACTGTTAGAACTGATAGCCAACAACAAAAATGAGCTCCAAGTTTTCCTTTAAAGTTAAGTTTTTTTTAAATTAAATTACTAAACTAAACTAAACTACTGGTTAGAGTTCAAAGAGAGCTAAGGTTAGCCAAAGGTCATTTGTAAGGCAAAAGAGACACCACTCTGTGACATCACTTAACAGATGTCTCTAGAGACAGGAACTAGCTGTGTCAATTTCAGTTGTCGAAATCTCGTGAAGTAAAAAGTGTGCATAAGTCAGTAGGATACACCTGTTATTTCAATGTGTTAGATACATATTTTCAAGTTGTATAGGTTGTAAGTAATAAATAGGCGGCCCCTCAACAATTAGATTCGATAAGGGATTTGAAAGCATTCTGATTCAATAAGCTCATTCAATTCAGATTCCATAAAATGCCATCAAAGCCCAACCATACATAGACGTACAGTATAAACAACTCACCCATCCCATGACAGTCAAACTATTTCCCTGCATCGCTGACACCAGTAATCATCCTTCTCTAAGCCAGCTTCACTGCTGTTATTCAGGGACCACATCTATATGAACACCATGACTTTGAGCCTGGTAGCATTTGCTCAGTAAATCCCTTGCGGGGTGATTTTGGCTACTGGTGAGCAAAAGGGCATTATTTTTAATGGGTAGTTTCACATTTGTCTAACAGTCACTGAATGATGGTAAATGATTGCATGTTTAAATCAGGAGTAACTGGGACTGTCCTTTAAGAAGAGGGACAGGTTTAGTACAAGCACTAAATTTCCCTTACACAATGACTGATTTTGAAATTTACTTTCTGTTTCTGTTTCATTTTCAGATCATGATAGTGACGGTTGATCATTGGCTATGTGGTGGAGCACCCTGGCTTGTGCAATTTTGCCTCTCCATCTCACAAAATGAATTCAGTCCGAGTTCACATGACCACAGCATGTTTAAAGCATCCTACATTTGGTTTGTATGCTTAAAATTCTAGTATGTTTTCATTAGTCTAAACTAGTTTGTCCCACATGACCAGACCAGATGCTGGTTGCACAAAGTTACAAAGTGACACTGACTGGTGCTTTTACAATATATAACAAATAATCGCTTTCTTTGGCTAACAAAATAATTTATTTATGCTGCTAAGCTTTATTACAGCAGAAAACTTGAGATAAGGCAGATACTTAATTTTTTACCGGCACCTTAATTTCCTGCTAATTTGTACAACATTTTCTAAGTAGTTTTCCGTAATTATAATAATAATATAATAAAATAATAATAATTATAAGGGGAATGAAACTTTGACCAGATTCAGTTTGATCATATATTGGTGGTCTTTTGTTACTATTATATTTGACTTTATTCCTTTGATTGTTTTTTCATTGACTTTGTATAAAACTTTGTAATTCTTTGACTTTGTTCTTTGATAATATTGTCAATATATTTTTTGCTTTTGTGATAAATGTTTTATGTACAGTTAGTTTGCATAGTACTACTTACTGTATACCTCACTGAGTCTGGCTTGGAGTTGTGCATTGATCCTGTGGCTGTAGCCACACCCATGGGAGGGACTAAGACTATTTATTTATGACAGACACCTATTATATATATATATATATATATATATATATATATATGTATTATAGGTAGCGTAGGTTGTTGGAGTTTATAAGCAGCTGTTTTTTTACAATTGGTAACACACATTTCTCCATATTGAGTTAATTTTTCTTCTCACAGTTTTCATCAACATGCAGCTCAGCACAACAGTTCATCTCACATATTGTGAATGCTGAATGTTTGGACATCTCTGCAGAAGATTGTCAGGATGCATCAGGCACGCAAAAATATCCTTTCTTAGATGGATTACAAGAGAGG
>NTHP01000326.1:446321-461760 GCA_003416845.1 Oplegnathus fasciatus
AAGCATACTGCAGCATTTCTGATTAATTTCTGTGACATGTACTGTGAGGCAGCACAATCCATGTAATAAAGAGGTGACCTTCTTTTTGTTGTAATGGAATCGTGGTTTATGCTGAATAAATAAATAAAAGATACTTCAAAGACAGTAGTGATACATATTGTAATACTACCTGCTATTGGTTTTTTTTTAGGTCATCGTATAAAAAGTGACAAAGTGTTACCATTGTCAGACAAACGTCAGAGTTGATCCTGAGATGTGTATGAACTGTTTTGGTTAGTGCATTTTGGATGTTCGATTAACTGTTGTGCTGAACTACATGTCGGTAAAGAGAACTGTGAGAAGAATAAAAAAATGATATATAGAGAAGTGTAAAAAAACAAACAAACTGTAACACATTAGGTACTTCCCTTAATACTTTAATACTTTCTCTTTATTGAGAGAGTATTTACCAACAGTACCCACTGAATGCTTTCTCCTTCACTTATAATAATACTAACAAATTACATAACCCCATCCAGGATATGTCCTAAGAATTAACAATTAAATACAAATGACCCATAAGAGGTTAAATACTTGCGGAATAGTACGAAAGTAACAACAACAAAGGCTAAATCTGTGTGGTTAATGATCTCATCTTGCGCTCCTCCTGAGGTGCATTCTGGAGCAGCACCCCCAGGAAGCAGGAGGGAGAAGCCTTCGACCTCTGCTTATCCTGAAAACACATCCCAAATCATGGCCTCTATGCACTCACAATAATCTGTGATAATCTCAGGCACAGAGGAAAGTCTACCACTCTAATCCAGACTGCATAGCTCTCTGGGCTTGGACTGTGAACCTGAATACTGCAGGCCTGCCACCACATACCATCTACAGTGGTAGGTGGTGAGTTACTGAGGAGTGTTATGAGTCTAAGCACCCCATTCTGTTTCAGTGCTCAGTGGCTGACTTCGCTGTGTTTCTTACACAAGAATTGGTGGAGAAAGGAAAGGCCATCTCAGCTTGTCATGTGGACTTCAGTAACAATCCTCCTGAGACACCCTCTATCATCACCTGTTTGAGCCCATAGAGGCAGGAGGGATGACGTTTCTCTCGATTAAAACTGTACTGAAAACACATCCGTTGCACCCATCAGATACCCAGGGCTGGATTCATGGCAGCATGGGGGAGGCAGGGGGGTGCCAGAATGCAGAGACAGGCAGCTGGAAAACAAACTGACCAGCAGCCAAAAACTGAGACCTCATGGCTTTGGGTAAACACTCCTTCGCTGCTGTGGCAGCTAAAAAAACGCCTCTCCAGAATGTTGACACACAACATTTACGAAATTTCTCAGTTTTGCCGACAAGGGCATTACCTACAAGTATCAAACCTTTCGGTCTTTCACTAACCCTGAGGGTATTCAGCAAGTGTTTGGAGGAAGCCCCGTCCCCGTTGAGAACTAACAGCATCAGAATATTCTCATACATAGAGGACTATCTCATGCTAATATTCAAGAGAGTCAGGGATTCTGCTGTTGTGATAAATCATCTCAGGGATATTGGGTTCAAATTTAACTGGGCAGAGAGCCCGTGCAATGTGCTGAACATTTGGGGCTGAAAATAAACCCCCTCTCTTATTGCGTCACTGTCAGAAGGGATGATGGCAACTTTCTCACAGTGTCTCTCCCTTTTTCAGATGGGGAAAGTTGTATCGTTCAGCCTGCGCCTTCTCTGCCTCATGGTTTCAGTAATGTCTGTAATATCCGTGCTTCTTATAATGAGGGATTTTCAACGTTGGGTTGCATCACTACAACTGTGCCCTGGCAATCACCTTGGCCGGAGGGTAAAAATATCATTTTCTTGCATTACCGCTCTCCATCAGTGGAGGGACGCACTAGCTCTTGTGTCATGAGTCCTGGGTTATCCAGGATAACCATTACAATGGATGCCTCCCTGTCAGGGTGTGGTGCGACCATGATGGGCAGAGCAGTAAATGGCATTCAGTCCCTGAGGCAGTGTCTTTGCACTTAAACATTTTCGGCACTTCGCCATGATCTCTCCCACTCTAGCCAGAGTGAGGGAGCAGGGTTTGTCACTAATCCTGATAGCCCCTTGGTGACTATCCAAGCATTGGGTAGCAGAAATAATACAGCTTCTGGCAGGCAAACCATGGCCTCTACCAACTCACAATGATCTTCTGTCTCAGACACAGGGGAAAGTCTACCACCCTAATACAGAGTGCATAGTTCTCTGGGCTTGGCCTGTGAAAGGTGGAACCTGAAGGCTGCAGGCCTGCCACCACAGGTCATTGACAACACTTAGAGTAGACTAAATCCATTTAGAGACTCCTCCACTCATCCTCTCCACAGTGGCTGGTGGTGGGTTACTGAGGAGTGTTGTGAGTCTAAGCACCCCATTCTGTTTCAGTGCTCTGTGGCTGAGTTGGCTGTGTTTCTTACACAAGAATTGGTGGAGAACGGAAAGGCCTTGGCGGCCATCTCAGTTTGTCATGAGGACTTCAGTAACAATCCTCCTGAGACACCCTCTATCATCACCCGTTTGAGCCCACAAATGTAGGAGGGATGACGTTGCAAGCTTTTTCCATCTGCACTTCTTGCTTGTTGCTTGCACCAGGGCTCTCTAAGGCGTGCCTGCAGCGCAATTCAGATTTTGTCCCTAATGTGGTGGATTCAGCGTATAGGAGCCCCACAGTCCTGATCAACATGCTTATACAGTATATATATAGTGTGTGTCTATATATGTATATATCTCCCATAGTGAAACGCCCAACAAAGTTAGTTACTTAATATAATCATCCCACATAACGTAAACACAGCATAATTTGTTTTCTTTAATTTTTGTGAAACTCTTCGTTTCACTTAATTACATCAGAACGAAGATCGAAGACTGACCTAAATCTGTAGACACGTATAATATATCTTTGTGCAACCAGCCCAGTGGTTTGTTTTAATGGGCCTACATTCTGTTTCTTCTCATATAACCAGATTTTTTGTATCTTTTAAAAAGCCTACATTCACTGATTAACCCTTGAAAAGGAGAAGAGACAATCCAGCGGGAAGAACTTTCACATAACAGCAATGATGTAATGGCAGGACAAATAGGCAGCAAAATTATTGCGAATTGTGTGTAGCATTTTGTAGTAAATCTAGTAAATCAAGCAAGCTTATCAATAGCGAACGTTGTGTATTATGTAGTGATTAATGGAGGCTAATGACGTCTAAAATACTCTGCATATTATGTGGTGTAAAATGTGACTAATAACCAGGCCTGGGCTCAGTTCACTTTGATTTGATTGGTTGCAAATACTGTATAATATCAGCAACTCATTTGTCACTGACTGAGTAATCATTGCTATATTTTTGTGTCATGATTTGAATATGATCATTTTCATATGCCAAAGAGTTGTGAGCACTTGAATTCACTGTTTTTCCTGAACTGAACCCGCCATTGACATTATAACATTAATCATCCACTTTGACTGTAATAGTGGCAATGAGGAAAAAAACAAACATTTAATGACAACAGTAAGATCATGCTAGGAGCAGAGACATGGGAAAAGTGGTGTTTGTAATATGTTTGCAGGAATTCAGTGAATAATTCAACCAGTATTTACTTCTGAATCAAGAGTTTTGCTCGTAGTTTTGTCGTAGAAACTGAAAAATATGTCTCTGGTTCTACCATGCTATAGTACAACAAAAGCAGTCATACAGTCGATCTACCAAATGGTTAGACTTAAAGCTCCATTAAGCGATATATTTGGTATGAAAATTGAGTCAAATAATGAAGGGTTGTTAGTGCTGCTGATCTCACTGAGAGTCAACAAACAACTCTGTAGCTCTTTCAACTTCTCTAAAGTCATTGCTTTGGTTCACAAGTCCATCTGGTTTAATCCCAATGGTTCTCACTAATCCCCCACCCACCCACAACCACTGCACCCAACAGAAAAACAGTAACATTTCTCTGCAAGTTCAAATTAGCTGATTGGATGCTGCCTTCCTGGAAAAAAAACCTGCTGGATAGCCAAATATAACAAATGGTAAAGTGCGTGAAACATTTGGAAAGCTGAGGAGATCCTGATATTTTTCTCAAGAGTTGATGGTTTAAGCTTGAGCTCTGTTCTTTAAACACGGTTTTAATTAATCCAACATAACATATTACCTAACTAAAAGATCTTGTTAATTATCATCTCGCTAACTTAGTTCTTCTAATGCAGTTCAAGGTTTGATTTGATAATCTTGGATGAACTTATCTTGAATAACTGTAAACTCTTATTCTGAAATACAGGCAACACGAGTAGAGAGTTGAAACCATGGTAAGCATTCATATTACTGGATGACTGCTGATCATACTCATGATTGGCTGACATGTCACTGTGGTGTCACTATGGAGAGACAGTACTTTTTACTGCAGCCCCACAGTAGTTAATTTAAATGTCACCCTTAAACATATTCTTACTATGAAATGAAACCTGACAAAATCTCTCATAAAGATTCAATTTAAGAGATTAAGAGAATTTGGATGCAACATTTCCAGCAAACAGTAATGAATCTGACTTATATAATTTAACTATATTTGATAAAACTGATTCAGATTTAACTAAAATAAACTGACTGTTTCAATCCAACATTTCACATTTTAGTGTTTAAAAGACAAATCCCCACCAAACATCACTATACTATATTTTCTGGTTTTATGAAGGCCCTTTTACATAGAGTGTGTCACAAATAAATGGCACAAGAATAAAAAAAAAATTGTTGTATCAAAAGTATCACATCTATCACAATCTAAGACAATTTGCATCATGGATGGACAAGATGACAGTGAGTCAGTTTCATCTCAGAGATGCAAGCCCAGCATTGGAGAAAATCCACTCTGATATCAGCTGTGTATATTATGGCAGGTAAATTAACTATGTGTCAGTGGACAGGGGAGACACACTATCAGAAGGCTCTGTAGCCTCAACCTGCTGAGATGAATCAAGTCCATGGTCATAAAATCTACAGACCAAGGCTGAGGGAAACCAACAGCTGGTCCACTTTTTACCATGGAAATATGCTTTAACTAATTGGAGTCACAGGCAATAGACTATGTGCACATCTTCATAGACTGAAAGCATCTATTTACAAGAAGTTCACATTTTACTGCCACTTGTCTAAAGTGCCGATATCTGAGTGTTGTTATGAACTTTATCGAAGAGCACCAGCAGCTGCAAGACATAAAAAATAATAAGGTGGTGCACCTTTGTTGTTACTGTGCCATGTAGCTGTTGGAAGGTGTGACATCCCTTATTGTGATTGGCTGTACTGATCTTATAGCAGCAGAAAACAGGAGAAAATTGACCTTGGAGAGAATACTTAACTTCAGCAAAGTGAAATTTTACCTTGTATGTGTATTGTTTGGGAGATTTGTTTTTAAATGACATGCAGTCTGTGGAAAAAGGGTCTTGACAACAGTCAAAGAAGTTGAGCATATTTCTTTTGCTCATAGTATCTCTGGCCTATATGTACAGATATTTTTGTGATGATGACACCAACATATTTTGATTACTGTCACAGTAGTTTACATATTATCTACAATCGTTCATTTGTCAACATTTTGCGGTACTTTTACAGGTTTGGGCTCAAAAACTTGTTATTGCTATGACAACAGCTCCTGATGAACTTTAAGTCAGCTTTGTAAAAGTGAAAAATCCAGATTTGTGTCAAATCAACAACAATCAATTCAAGCTAACTCATATATCCATGTATGAGGATCAGGAGTCGGGACTGGAATGCCAGTGAAGACTGGACTGACATTCAACATGTGGAGAGAAACAGGCAAGACTGGATTACCAACAGGCCCAAGACCCACAGTGATTGTCAATATACTGGAGTATATAAAACTAATTACTTTGAGTTAGAACTGTCCTTTGGTGTTCAAAAATCGCTTAATGCAGCTTTAACTGCAAATTTGACAAATACAAGTAACTGCAATCGTCATTAAAAACATTCTGCAGAAGAAAGTTAACATTCAGAGCCAACTGACAGAGACAGCAACACAGAGAAACAGAGGAGAGAGAGAAGGCAGGGTGGACAAAACAATACAGCCATCTGTAGTGTGCTGAAAAGACACAAAAGTGAGAAACAAACTCAGGGACAAGCATGCACCTCAACACACAAACACAGACACACAGACCCACACACACACACACACACATACATCTGGATCATTATTTACATTAAGATATAAAAAATAAAGTGTGGTGCAGACTGTAAGTAGCAGGGCAGTGGCACATTTTTCATTGGGCTGTCCCTGTACTCCTGACCTTCTGCTATAAGGATGTTTGAGTGTGTTCACATCCATATTAAGTGAACAGTTTAGAATATGTAGGGACAATGCAGCACGACAAACATCCTAAACACGTAAAATCAAAACAAAGAGGGAATAACTGCCCAAGTGAGTCACCTGGCCTTGAAACAAGAAACTGGCGGCAGTACAGGTCTGGTATAGCATCACCAGGGAAGATACCAAGTATCTGCTGATGTTTATAGGTCATAGTATTCAGGCTGCTATTGACTGCATTCAATTTAAAGCTTAATATTAAATATAATGACTTTATTTAAAAGTATGTTAATTTGTCCAATACAGTTTGGCCCCTAAAATTAGGGGATTATGTATACAGGGGGTACAGTTCCTTCACTGTTCATCTGATGTGGTATGGAGTTACTTTAACTCCATAGTCAAATGTTGATTTTAAATCCAATGTTCTGGAGTACAGAATTAAAAAAATATGTCCTGTCCTTCTATTTACAGATTGAACTGTATATGGTTTGGACAGGAAGTTGTGTTTTCAACTGTGAAAACATCTGGGTTTGTGCAACAACCCCTTTTTTTTGTATCTATATGTTTTATATTTATTAAGAACTTGAGACAATTTAAAACTCAAAATTTACACAGTTAATTAAAAAGTACAAGATTGTTATATATTTTTCTTATTCAAATGACCAAACCCAGCAATGTGTTAGTCCGTCTCTCAATACTTTCTGACTTGTCTGCCCTGTCTGTGGCTCTCAGCTCAAAGCCCATCAGATCCTACAGATATAACAGCTCACAAATATGTATTTTATTCTTAAAAAAGGCTGAGTAATTTAAAACAGCTGAACACTGTAGTTTTTAACAAACGTTACTCAAACAGGAAAATTATTGACAGTGTGTTCTCCAGAGTGACGGGACACTGTTGAAATTTTTTAATATGATTGTTGTAATTTTAATTGTCAAACTAAATTCCATTCTTTTTTTTTTTCAAACTTTGGTGAAATGACCCTTTAAACAAGTAGAATTCCCATAGACTTCCATTATTTCTGTAATTCATCCAGGATATTCATATCAGGGTATTTCATAATGGTTTATAGTCACTGAATTAATGTCCCTGTGTGTAGGAATTTGCTTTATAAATGCCTAATAAATATTTTCAGGTCTGTCATTTCCCAGCAAGTTTACTGAGAAAAACATTATCATTATTATTAGGGATGCCCCGATCCGATGTCAAAGACTCGGTATCGGGGCCGATCAAGGCATTTTTTAACTGATCGGTTATATTGAGCACGAACCTAAGCCTGATCCTTTGTTTTACGTCACCTGTCACACAGGTGTTTTTACTCGCCAAGCTTTCATGCACAGCAACGCAACGAGCGCAGCTGTTGTCAACTCTCCATCTCTCCCCCACCCCACTGAGCTCCATGTGTGTGGCCTCGGACATAGTTCTGCGTCCGCAGACAGCTGTGGACTTGCGGATGAGCACACGGTTCCATTCATACTACAGTTGAGGGCCTGCCTGTTTACGCTCGCCAGTCACACTCAAAACAATAGACTGTAACGTTAGCTTTGGCTGGTAGCTACCTTGCTAAGTAGTGGCTAGCTTGTATTGATTGTGGTCATTCGTCTTGTATTCTTTCAAAGATGAATTATAGGCAGTGCCCACTGAAAAAGAGCAGGGCTAAGCCCCGCCCACGGCCCACTCAATGGAATACAGTTCATTCAGGTAACTCAGGTAAAGTCTGCACCGAAGCAACAAACACTGGAGGAGACTTTTAAGAGGAGAGAAATTCCCTCAAGACAGCGACAAGGCCAAAAAGATTACAGAGAGGGTTTGTTATTTTATACTGTGTTATTTTGTAAAAAATAAAAATAAAAAAACATTAAGGAACAGCTTGGACGAAGGCATTGCAGAGCTGTTCAGTTGTCAGGCATATACATTGGATTGATTTTAATAACTTTAACGTTCTTGAGGTGTGCACTGTGCAGCTGTATTATCTAGGAAAATACAAGTATCAGGTCAGGACTCGTTATCGGCAGATTATGTATATCCTAGAGATCTAATAAACGTGTGGAATGTGATTCCTTTCCTAAAAATTTGTTACTTTATTTAAAGTTTTAAATCCTGCGCTGTTTACGTCCATGTTTGGACAATCACTGACAATCACTGCCTTTGTTGGCGCATTTGTCAGGTTTCCTTGCACGTTACCACCTCTAACTGTCGGTCGGGGGAATAGCGTGAAACCGGCGGCGGGCTGTGTATCACGTCGCCTGCGTGCATGCGTGATACAAACAAAATGGGGACTAACTCATAAAAACATTGCTTCATAGCTATATTGGTGGTCAAAAACTGAATAAATGCTTCTTATGTATGTATTGATTTTGTCTTTTTTCTTGGTTTGTGAAACTGATTCTGAAACTGAAACTGATTGACTGAAAATAAAAAATGAATAAAAGGACTTTCTATGGTTGCACTCGCAGTTAAATGTAATTTTATAATTATGCATAAAATAAAAATGTATCAGTTATAAAAACTGTCTCTATTTTACCTTTGATTAGTCTCAGACTCCCAAGTTACAGAGTCCTTTCTAGGAACCTTCCAAAGAAACTACAGTTACATATGAGTTGCTTCCTTGGAAATTGTAGAAAAATATGGGACCTGTAAAGTGGAGTTACCAAAAAATAACATTCCAAGGAATTTGACATTAATCCCCCCTTTTTACTGCTACCAAAATACTTAGAAACTTGCTACTTTGAATGCTGAGAGACAGTAGTAACAACAAATAAAATAGAATCTCTGGGTTTCAAACTAGACTAAAACTGGTTCTGAGGGATTTGGACAATGACTAAATTCTTATTTTTTATCAAATTTGTACCTATAATATAGATATAAGATGTAAAAATGTCCAATTAGTTCTTTTGGAAAGAAACACAGTACATTTGTAATGGAAAACAAATATAGACACATACATAGGCAAACATACATACACACATATACACACACACACACGCACACACACACACACATACGGAAATATCTAAGTCATAAACTCATAGACAACAACAAACCCTTGATCCAGGTCTTAAAGAGCCAGCTCATCATAATTGTTGAAAAACCTGCAACCAAATTCTCCTCGCTAGAACAATATGAAATCAGTTGGTAGCAGATGGCTGAGAATGTATGGTTTTATGGTATCCCTTGTAGAAATTGCACTATACAAAGACAAAAAGAGACTACATAATACTAACACTGTATACCCAATACAACACATCCTTAGAATTTTTATGATGAAGCATTTCTTTAAGACCTGAAATCTCAAAGTTGAACAGCCCTCCCCCAGTCGCCACAGCAACCACCACTAGCCATTGGTCAGAGGTGGTAACCATGGTAAAAATACAAACCACTGAGATGATGTCATCAGGGTAGGTGGATTATTATAACAACGAGTAAGCCGCCATGCCCCATTCATCACACTCGCATACTGCAACACCCAATTGGCACTAAGGCTTGGGACCAGACTACGTCGCTCTCCATGGTGGTTCATTTTCCTGAGCAGGGCTACATATGAACACAGCCACAGCTCACAGACTGGCTAAAAACCACTTGACTACTGTAGCAGGTGGTCAACCAGTGTATCATGATCATTACAGTTAAAGCTTCAGAGCACTGAGTGAGGGAAATTTGAATCCACTCACCACTGTAGGTCGACCATTAAAAATTGCTCTTTCAAAGTTTCAAAGTGTGAATGGGGAGAGGGACAGTATGCTAGGCAGCAGGTTAGTAGTGTAAATGGTACATGGCAGTGCAGGTTGGCTAGCATTGTTATACTGATCCACCCACCTTAATGGGGATCCTTTGGGTGTGGCAATGCCATAGCCTTTGGAGTCCAGGTTTCCTCCCACTTTCATGGTGTCGCAGGGTTTCCTCTGCTCAATGTACTCGTTCATGGTGGACTCTAGCAGGTAGGCGTACTTCCCTTTGGACTTCCTGACACGCAGCACGCCTTCCGATGTTTTCTTGACGAAGACAGAAGGTTCTGCTGATTTCATGTACTGCCACATCTTGTCAAACAAGGCGATTTTAGACCGCTAAAAAAAGAGAGATAGACATAAATAAGATACTACAACTTAACTTGCACAACTTGAAACTTGTTTTTTTTTTCAGCATTCAACACAAACTCCCCCATGAAACCGATGACTTAGCACTCTGGGCTTGAACACCACACTTTGCAAGTGGATACTGGACTTCCTCACAAACAGACCTCAGACAGTTCGGATCGGCGGTCACACCTCCTTCACTCTAGTGCTGAACAGTCTGTGCTCAGTCCCCTCCTGTTGACGTTGTGCACCCAAGACTGCACTCCCTGACATGGAGAGAACTCTTTTGTGAAGTTTGCAGACGACACCACCATCACTGGCCAGATTTCAAACCACGATGAGACTTCATATCGGGAGGAAATCAGCAGTCTTGCAGAGTGGTGCACAGAGAACAATCTACTGCTCAATGTCAGCAAAACCAAGAAGCTGATCATTGATTTTAGAAAAAAGGAGAAGAAGACACACAGTTCCTGGGAATCAGCATCGCAGTGGACCTGTCATAGTCATCTCACATCTCCACCATGGTTAAGAAAGCTCAGACACAGCTGTATTTCTTAAGGAAATTTAAGAAAAATTCCCATGCCAACTTTTACAGAGGAGCAATAGAAAGCATCCTGACTGGAAACATTACAAATTAGCATGGTTTGTGCACAACCCAGTACCCATCTACCGAGCATTAGTGATATCGGTGAGGTAAGGGATGATCAACGATTGGTTTTTCCTACACCGATACTAAGGCGATTTTAAATAACTAACTATCAGAACTAAGATGTTATAAAAATAATATCTAGAATCTGCGCCCTATTGTGCATTTAGAGATGTTTCTGGTGGAGCGGCACGTCCGCCCGCTGAGCCCCGTTAATCAGCACAAGTGACAAGTGAATTTTAAATCCTTAATTACAAACCAGTTTGCCACCTCTTTTCCATGGATCTGACACCCTGCATCTCCGTTCTCCAATATGCCTGCTCACCAAAACTTTGCTCTGCGCTACATAAGAGTTATGGATATGATTTGGATTGTGATATTAAAGATAAGATAATTCCATTCAATTCAATTCAAAAGGGCTTTATTGGCATGAAAGTTCCAAAAAACAATATTGCCAAAGCATCAAAAATAAAATTTGTCCAAATATTTGGACAGTACACAATAATAATAATATGAAAACAACATTAAGATTGATTGTGTGTGTGTGTGTTCTGATAAATGGTTTATGTTTAGGGAAGGATGAAGGGGTACAGTGTGTGTGTGTGTGCGTGTTTGTGTGTGTCTAGATCATTCACTGCACTGTCCCTCAGGTTGTGGCATGTTGATACATATCGGGCAGCAGGATATGCCCTGTCTCCTTCTCCTAGGAGTATTTTTAACTTTGAGAGGTCATTAAAGGCATAACGAGTAGGATTCGTCAGTTGCTGTTTGTAAACGCAACATTCAAAGCTCCCCGGCTCAAAGCGCATGCGCTTCTGGTGGCCCCACATGCTTACGATCTGTCAAAATGGTCGCTGCATTTTTATAGAGTCCCACACCTCACATCCTGCGTGCTGTTATTGGCTGGGGGCTACACACCACTGCCCAAAGGTTGATGCCCAGAAACATCCCGAGCACAGGAAAATAAGAAAATCCAGGCAGAGTGCAGGGTCCCTGCAGATACAGACACCACCACACACTTCTAGTGGGTCATAAGTTTTGATTGAGAGGGATCATTTAATCTTAGTTATTTTAGATTAGTTTAATCTAATCTAATTTTTGTTTGAGTCTATACATCTTTTTTTAAAAGAAATAATACTCGTTATGCCTTTAAGCTCTTTGAATTCCGAAATTAGTTGAACTTGTTAAAATAAATGTTCCTTATTTCGTTGAATGTTGTAGGAGGAAGTGCATCTCTGTCTCAGCATCACCTGTGGAACAGTGACCACATATTCTGTTTTCTTTTGGTTGCCATGATTTTTTGTGTCTTCCTTTTTGATTTCCAGTTTGTGGTCACTGAGCCTGGACCTGGTCAGGATCTGTCTCTGCTTTCTGTCTCTGACAGTAGAGAGATATTCTGCCAATTCATCATCTCTTTCTAAAGCCAGATAACATTCTGATCTACTTTAGCTTTTAGTTTCTTCTTTCCAATGTTCCAATGTGTCTGAGAGGGGGCAGTTAATCTCAGCACCAACTGACGTAGGGGACTCTTATCTGGGCTCAGCTCTTGGGTTTGGAGGGCTTTGGAATGGAGGGTGTCTTGGGGGCTGGATTTAAGGTGATTAAAGAATTGGAGTGCTCTCTTCTGAATGTTAATGATCAGTGTGTATCTGTCTAATTCTGCTCTACATGCATTTGTTGGTATTTTTCTCTGTAAGTGTAAAATGTACCTGCAGAATTCTGCATGTAAAGATTCAGTTGGATGTTTGTCCCAGCGGGTATAGCTCTGATGACTGAGTGGACCCCATACTTCACTACCATACTGCGCAATGGGCACAACACTATTTGGAATAGTGTTTGGAAATTATAAAATTTTCTCTTAATTGCATTTAGAGCTCTTCAAGCTTTTTCTTTTAGTGCGTTCACTGCCATGTTGAAACTCCCTGATGCTGTTATGGTTATACCAAGATAGATATAACTCATACTATGTTCACTGATTTGATTATTTATGATAAACTGGTATTTGTTCTCCTGACATCTGGGGCATTTTTGAAAAATCATGACATTAGTTTTCTTTATATTTACTGCCAGGTCCCAGTTCTGACAGCACTTTTCTGCTATGTCCAGCTGTTGCTACAGTCCTTGTTCAGTAGGAGACAGTGGAATAAGGTCATCAAAATAAAACAGAGACTTCACCTCTCTATCTAGGAGGGAGAGGCCAGGAGCAGCACATTGATCCAACTGAACAGCAAGTTCATTTATATACTCATTAAATAAAGTCGGACTTAAATTGCAACCTTGAAAAACAACTCTTCTCTGGGTGAAGAATTCAGTTTGTCTCCAGTTTTAACAGCACACCTATTTTCCAAATACATTGATTTAACCAGATCATACATTTTGCCCCCTATACCACAGTGTAGGAGTCTGTAATAGAGCCCTTCATGCCAGAAAGAGTCAAAAGCTTTTTTGAAATCAATAAAACAAGTGAATATCTTTAACTCTTTTTTGTTTGGTGTAAAGTGTGAAGGTTATATACATGGTCGGTGGTGCTGTGTTTTGGGAGGAAGCGACTTTGATTTTTACTCAAGATGGAGTGTTCGTCAAGGAAATCTAGTATTCTTTTATATATTTTAATATACTTTTTACCAACACGTACGCGTCATTGTTCACATACTAGCTTACGTACTGCGTGTATACCTGGAAGATTAAAAAGTATATCCTCTAGGGGGTGGATTTGGACCCAATCATCCCTGGCCAACACTGGAATATATTCCATGTGAATTTCTGCTTTTGAGCCACGTAAACAGAAACCAGGCAACACTGAAGGATGGTTATTATATTGCTGATATTGAGATCATGGCAGAGAAAGGGAAAGCTTTAACATGGTAGATGATATGTCAGGCCCTTAAAAAAGTATGTTGTGATAATGGTGAGTATGTTTCTTTCATATTACCAATGAGAGAAATTGATGACAAGAAACATCATGAATATTTTAACATGTCCGCCAGAGCTTTTGATGACTTGCTCAGTCAGATTAGCCCACTTATTTCACACCACAAAGCACACAACGATCCAGTCAACGCAACTGAGCGGCTTGCTTCCCTTCACTTTCTAACAACAGGTGTCAGTTTTCAAGCCTTGTCAATGAGCTTCAAATTGAGATCTGCAACAGCTGGCTGTATAGTCAGCGAGGTGAGCACTGCTATATGGACAGTTCTAAAAGACAAGTTTGTGACCTTCCCAAATAAAGATCTGTTGAAACAAATTTACAAAGATTTCTGCCATTTCTAGAACTACCTGAACTGTTTTGGAGCAATAGACGGTAACCATGTCTGTCATGTCTATAAAGGCTGTGTGGACATGGGGGCATATGTGCGTGACAGTGATGCTAGGGTGTTTTCAAGAAGCCACTTCGGATCCCAGCTCATCCGGGGTAAGCTTCACCTGTTATCTCCATCTACCCTGCCTGGGAGTGAAGTCCTGAGACAATGATACTTGTTGAACATAAACATAAACAGTGAATAAGCAAGACAGACAGACAGACAGAGAGAGAGAGAGAGAGAGAGAGAGAGAGAGAGAGAGAGAAATGCAAATTAAAAGATACATTTCAAAGTTACTTTACCGGAGCTCTCCACTCAGCACCACAACACAAGACAAAAGAGCAGCTAAGCAACAACCTGTTATTTTCCACATGACTTTACTTTTCTGTTTCCTGCAATTGTATGGAAGCAAATATAGGTCATAAATCAATTTCAAGTTGCAATTTTATTTTTCTGGGGTTCACAAATTCGGATAGAAAATTAAAGTACCCAATGTTCAAAAATTACATTCAAACTGTTCAAATTAAATAAGCTCAATTCAGATCTAAAAAATCTAGTCCAGTCAAAAAATCTGGTTGCTTAAATTGGCTTGGTCAAATTCAGATTCTAAAATTCTCGCAAAAACAAATCCTACTTGAACAGCTGGAATACCAATTGGCATTGGCCTACTATCTACAGTACAGTTATAGCTACAGTATAGTATAGACATCAGTATAGGATCATGTCATTGGCTAACTACATTGGTGTGCAAGTTTACAGTTTACGTTACAAAAAGCCCTATTCATGACTATCATATCCACTGTGTAGTATTTCCCCACTATGTTGAAGCCGGTCTTGCATGATACCATATCAGAGCGTAGGCTAACATTAGCAGCTCTGTCCTTCTCTTACTGGATTTGGGGAAGTTTACACTCCAGTAACCCTAGGCTTCAACCCCGAATAATTTGAGCCTCGCCCCGAATATTTTTTGGTCTTCAAAAAAATGGCATTTTAATGTAGGGGGAGCAATATAGTGCTGCACATAAAAAGACACATGGAGGCAGTTACGTTTCTTTCAGACAGCGAGCAGAGCAGTTGCCGCTGCCACCTCAAGTGTTTCCAATGTA
>NTHP01000326.1:463010-475308 GCA_003416845.1 Oplegnathus fasciatus
AGCTACAGGTGACCAAGAATAAAAAGAGGCAGACCACACAGACATTTGTCAGTTGCCATCTCTTCCGCTTTTGGCGTGAGACATAAGCCCTCACATTGGCCAAACACCATCTCACACCAAATAAGAGGAAACCACAAAGCCACTACTTCACGAATAATATATAATATAGACTAGCTTCCTCTGCACACAGGACAACGTCTGAACATCATGCTTTCTCCACATTTTAGCAACGACATTGGTACATAAACATTACAGAGAATGCAAAAGCCAAAATTTGAGTTGCTTTAGTTGACAGAGGCCCACACACACACACACACACACACACACAAAATCCTCTCCAAAGTCTCAAAACCTCTCATGTAATTTCAGTTTTGCCTCTTTCACTTTGCTTTACATCTGGTACATATTGAAATGTCCGTTAAAATACATTCATGTGATTAAGGCACCGAATGTAATCCGGGGTTTTGCAAAAACATTAAACATTAAATATTTTGATTGTACCATGAGTTATGTGGCTGTTGCCACATTGGACAGATAGGATGGATGAGCAGAAAGTGAGCTTTTTAGTTCCTCAAATACACCTGGGCAGTTAACCCAAATTAGCAAAAACAACTTTTTATCTCACCTGTAGTAGTATCTCTCCATTTTCATAGTTTTGTTTTTTGTTTTTTCTGACACTTAGATTTTAATAGAAGATTTTTTATGACAAGAACAACAGCACAGAACAGCAACACCATTGCCAGGCACCATGATATCCACAGCATCCAGATAACAAACATTCTATATTAAGGATTATGGGCATTGGGCACTACATCATTTGCATATAATTCTTGATGATTGGCATAGCATACAGCAAAGGGCAAATTACATTATACATTATACATACTATTCGTAATGAGGATAATTGGGGCAAGCCACCAACCACATACTTTATTCCAAGTATATTATCCATTTTGTCCATAGTGCAGTGTATAAATAATTTCTCAGTCTTAATAGGAAAGTCAGTCTTTCCATTTCATGAATCTCTTTGATGGTTTCAAGCCAGTTATCTAGGTGGACTGGGCTGTAACCAAAGTCTGGCGCCACGCAAAGCATTAGAACGTTGGTATTATGATGTAATGACCCTTCCTTCGTTCATAGTTTCCTTGGTTAGTAGTGGAGTCATGGTTGTCCCACTCCAACTTCTGTGACCCATCCTCCTTGTGATTCTAGCTTTAGTTTGCTGTGAAATCTTATCTACATGTCTTATTACAATTCTATTACAACAGAAAAGAACAAAAATGACCTGTCCAAAATACACATGCCATAGCCAATCAGCTTATAATAATAATAATAATAATCATTATTATTATTATTATTATTATTATTATTACATTAATATTATTAATAATGGTAATAATTCTAATGTTGAAAATAAACTTTTCATGACCACTGTCTTTTAACTGATTTAAATGGGTACACTGGGGTAGCTCATGAGAATTTCGTGTGACTTGACTTGTGACTTAGTGACCAGAGCAATGACTTGTCTTGCTTGACGTATAGCAGGGACTCGACTTGACTTGCTTGATTCTCACCACAGTAACTTGGGACTTGCTTGAGACTTGAAGGTTAAGACTTGAGACTTGCTTGTGACTTGCACATGTGTGACTTGCTCCCACCTCTGGCTTTGGGACCTTCCTCATAATAAGATTGTTTTATACATTTATATTTTTTCTCTAATTCTTCTTTAAAAATGTTTGATTTCAAATTTCTATCATATTTGTCATCATTTGGGAGTTCTGTTTCTTGCTGTGCTGCCTTTCCAATTATTTTAGATTATTTTAGAGCTGATTGAGTTTATTTTCCTTTGCTCTCTTGATTGCTGTACTGAGGGATATCAGTTTGCCCCTGACAACTGCCTTTAACGTGTCCCATAATATTTTTGGGCTCACTTAGTCACTTAGTCTGAGGAGATGCATTCCTCTTACTATTAGATGTATCCCATTTGCCATTTATTACTGTATTAAAGTCTCCTACACAGATGAATGTGCCTTATGATTCTAAAACAATCAATTCAAGAACCTTCTTCGTAACTTTTTGATCACTCTGTGGAGGAAGATAAACACAAAGAAGGGTGGTCAATTGATTTTCTATTTTAGCTTTAGCTTGTCAATGAATGTTAGCATTGAGCTTCCTTCTGTCCCTTCCTTATTGCCGTACTGTAAATGAGTATGTTATACGGCACAATCTTCCTTCTAGGTCTGTTACTTTGGCTTGGAGGAGTCCCTGTTGTCTGAGAGAATAAAGCAGAGTGTCCCTTAACTCAGTGTTAGCGGTCTCTGTTTCTTCCACACATTGCTCTGCTTCGGTTATCCTTGTACCGTGATTGCTGACGTCCCAGACGACGCTTTGTAACTTTTGATTCATCTCCGTCTTGAAGCTGTTGAATTCCGGTTTAATGTCATTTCTTAAGTCGTTTTTAAAGTCACTTAGTTCCTGCTTGAGTTCAGTGTGGTTGTGCTGGCTGTGTGACATTTAATCAAGATAATCACAGTGGATCTGGCACTTTTAACTGCAGCTTGACAATGCTCTCAACTCTACTGAGGGACTGCACAAGGAACACATACCTGCAGCCTTTAAATGACTATATGAAGTGTTAATCAACAGAAATAACACAAATCCTAATTTCTGTGGATGAACAAGTCCTTACCCTGAAGAACTCCTTGGTAGATCCAGAGTCCAAGGTTCCATATGCTATCTCTGTCTGTTTAGCCAGGTCTTCAGCACTCTCGATGGGAGAAACCATCCTCTCCACCGTCAGGAAGGCAGCCAGGTTGGCAGTGTATGATGAGATGATGATCAGGGTGAAAAACCACCACACACCCCCCACTATACGACCTGACAGAGACCTGCACACACACACACACGCACAAACAAACAGACCAAGGTATGCTGTTATTGCAGTCTCATTATTTGAGTACTCATATGAGACGGTCATGGGCTAGCTGGGTTGATGCTGACTAGAGAGTTCAGTAGAATGATTGAAGGCCATTGACCAGTTGTAACTCTGCCCTTTGTGACAATGTTGTTGACTGTTGACTTTTTAAGTAAAATGTTGGGGGGAGCATCCCTGGACACAGCAGTCATTATTTTCTATGCTAATAGAGAGCCAAAGTCCTCACTAACTTGTGTAACTTCATACAATCTCTAATTTCTTTCATGACTCTTATTAAAGGTATAACCAGTAGGATTTGTTGGTTGCTGTTTGAAAACATAACATTCAAAGTTGGACCCTCCTCCATGGCTCAAAGCTTCTGGCGGTCCCACGTGCTTACAATCTGGCAATTGGTCGTCTTTAGACGTTTTCATAGAGTCCAACACCTCACATCCTGCGTGCTGTTATTGGCTGAGGGCTACACACCACTGCCCAAAGGCTGATGCCCAGAAACGTCTTGAGCACAGCAAAATAAGAAAATACAGGCAGAGGGCAGGGTCTCTGCAGATACACCACCACACACTTCTAGTGGGTCATAAGTGATGATTGAGAGGCATTATTTTTGCTATATTTGTTATTTTTGCATTTTTTGTAATTTGTGTTTTTACAAATATCAATATGACTTTGAATGAGGTTATCTCACTTCCTGTGCAGAACCTAAAAGTTCTAGTTTCGCTTTAACTGTGTCTGGTGAAACATGGACCACTGTGACATGCACCTGTAGGAACACCATTATGGCTGGAGTGGTGTGCCACTGGGTGTGTATCATTTTATCAAAATGTGTACATTACCCACATGTCACCAGGATCTTTACAGTCCTTATAGTCTTCTTACATGCCATCTAACAGCCCTGTCTCCAAAACATACTCTACACCTAATTTGCATTTGCTAATTACATTTGAGATTATTATTAATGTTTCCTGAATTCAACATAATGACAAAACAATTATTTTGAACTGTGGTGTTGTTTAAATATTTTCAAAAGCAAAATAGTTGTGTACAAACATCATTCATAAGAGAAGGGTCTGCACCTGAAGGCAGCCCAGAGGTTGTTCACATGTGAAAATAACATGTTATATAATAACATAATTTTTTGTCTCTACAACTTTTAACAAATGCAGAGATGCACTGGTTAATTCATTCTTTCTAAAGCAATCTGAGGAAGAGTCATGGTTTATTTGCCATACAAACCTTGGTGAGATGTCACAACCCTGCCGCATGAAAGCACCCAAAGAGAACCAAAGGGAGTTAAAGATCCCAAACTCATTGGTGGATTCGGTTGTCAGCGGCAACGCTCCGTCCTCTGGCTCCTCTAGCGTCCACTCATAGGGGCTGAATCTGGATACCTACAAGATAAAATGTTTCATTTACTGCTTTAATTTTCCATGTTGTACTGTACCTACATGAAAACACACTCCCTTACTTTGGCAGAAAGGGGTTGATTTTCATACAGTGAATGCACACAAACAAGATTTTGTATTGACAAAAGCTAACCCATATGGCCCAAACAACAACGGCCCTTCATTCTATCACACATTTTTCTCTCATTTGAGAGCCACAATTCTCACTCAAAAACCATGATAATCAGAGGTGATATTAACACTGTTCTCAATCCATCAATAAACCGATCATCCCAATCAGGTAATTTAAGATTCTCTCAGTCCTCAAAAGTAACAAAAATAATAATAATAATAATACAGTAGTATAATATATATATAGCATATAGTAATAAAAATACATGCATAACTTCGGTCTTGGCGATTGCTGGAGGCTTAGAAACCTAATGGCTGGAGAATACTTCTCTCCTCTTTATCAGTCATTTTCACATTGATTTTTTCCTATCCAGCAAATTCTATCATTCCAAATGTCCTTCACACCAAAAGCCATCCCATTACAATTAGCGACCATTCACCTGTATCACTCACCCTAAAGACTTAATCCTCCTTTACATCCTCCCCCAGATGGCACACATCACTGCTTAGATACTCTCACTTTGATAGCTCTAGCAGGGAGGAGTGGACATCCTTTTTGGAAATGAACAACTCTCCAAATACCTCTCCAACACAATAGAGAGAAATAATTCATGACAACAATTAGGAATCCAGCAGGGAATTATACACAATCACCTCAAGCCATAAATTAGATTTTCTGCACCTTTTATAGCAAGCTATATTCCCCCAAAAATAACCCTAACCCAACTAGGCCTATTCACAGATCAAGCCAACATTCTAGATGCTCCATTATCACTCATTATGACCCCTAAGTAGTCTGTGCAGTCTGGTTCTGAAATGATATGTCCTGTCAGCACAACAGTAGGAGGTTGTATGAAGAGTGATGTTTCTCCTTGTTCACAACGCTCTTACACAAAAACCTAACAAATAAGCACTCGACCCAGATGAATTCCCTGTTGAATTCCGTAGCACTTCTGGCAGCCACTGAACCCGCTTTTCCTTAGAAGGGTTGCAGAAATTAAGAACAAAGAACAACCCCACCCCTCAGATGAACAGCAATAAACGTTTTATTAAAACTAGACAAGGATCTGACTCTTCCCTCTAGTTACCTCCCCGTATCGTTAATCAATGCTGACACAGAAATAATCTCCAAGACATTGGCATCTCGGTTAGAAACAATACTTCCACCTTTAGCAAGGCATGAGTGTCATGCCTTGCTAAAGGTTTGGTTGCTGTCTGTTTCTGGTCGCTGTCAGAAACAGTCAGAATCAAATTCACATCTCACAACGTAACAAAACAAAGACAATTATAGTTTCACTAGAAGCAAAGAAAGCATTTGATAAAGTACACTGGCTCTTCCTTTTCAATGTTCTTCAAAAATTTGGCTCAGTCATTCATTCACAGGATAAAAACACTATATAATACACCCATGGCCAGTGTCACTACTAACAGGATTACATCACACAAGATTCACACTTCACGGGGGCACCAGACAAGGATGCCCACTCTCTCCCTTGCTTTTTGCCATTTTCATTGAACCCCTTGCTTGTGCCATCCTACAAAACTATAAAATAAAAGGAATCCACTCTGGAAACTTAGATATAAAATTAATTTATATGCAGACGATATCTTACTATACCTTCAAGATCCACAAAACTCCCTGCAGGAAGTAATCAATCTCATAAACAACTTCTCACACCTCTCAGACTTCACCATAAATTGGACCAAATCAACCATACTTCCTATCTCAGAGGATTCCTAAAATCCTGCAACCCAAGACACACAATACTCGTTCACCTTTGTCACCTCTGTCCACCTGTACAGCATTTCTGGTTTAAGGAAACACAAAAGATCTCCGCAATCTTGGGTTGCAGCATTCCTCTCTCTCCGTCATTGTGCATACTTGGCGATCTATCCTCAGTTGAACCAGCAAAACACACAAAACCAACACTAGTTGCCCAAGCTATCGCCAAGAAGACCATCCTTCCAAACTCGAAATCCATACAAACAATAAACATTTTTACAGAACACATAACAATGGAAAAAATAACTGCCTCTCTAAGAAAGCAAACATCACTTTTTTTTAAAACCCGGACTCCATTTATTGCATATTTTAATTTTTTCTCTCTCTCTCCTCTTTCCTCTTTCACTGATACTATTACTTAATTACCTGGCATAACAACTGTGATAACTATTGTTCTTGTCAACCCCATCAACACCATTTAAACTGTATCACCGGTCAGTTACTATTACTATCTATTAACTCCAAAAATTCTCAATCATTAATCCACTTATTAAGGTTTTTTTTAATAATAAATGTGTTGATGATTATGGGGATGGCGATTACTATGTAATGAGTCTTATTACTTTATTGTTATTATTATTAGTAATAGAATTAGTGGTATGAGGAGCCCATTAGGAGTTCAAGCCTGAAGGGCTGAAAACCTTTTGTTTTTGTGCTGCTTTATTATTTTTCTTCAGAAATGTTTGCTCAAATTCCTGTGAGATGGTAAATGGTGAAGACATGAGATTTTGCCCACTGGCTGGAAGTTGTATGCAAGTATTGCCCAAGAAATATGACCCCAGTCGCCCTGATGGGGACGCTATAATTAAAGGTCAAAATTTTGAACTTTGAAAAGTCAGAACTCCTACACCGTAAGTCTGATTTACACAAAACTTGGTACAGACATTTATTTTCACTCTACAAATTTGCCTCAAGACCCACTGAAGTCCACCTGACTAGATTTTCTGCCATTTCGAATTTTTTGAAAAGCATATCGACATAAGTACCTGAAACATAGCCTGAAATGTTCATGAAATTGAACCACTAGGAGGTGCTACAAATGCAAAAATGGGAGTGGCATAGCATGAATCAGACTATAAATCAGAAATTCGTTGTGCAATCATTACAAGACTCGCAGGATATGTTTCATAACAATGCTGAACCACATGTGTAAAACTATTTTGAAATCGCTCAATAGGTTGCTCCAGTTCCAAACATGTGCACGGGCCTGGTGCAAATTTGCCCACAGATCAGTGACAGTTTGTATAAACATCACCAAACTTGGTGGATATTTTTAATTAAGCTGTTGAAACATTAAATATTGAAACATTTATTCTATTTGCAGAAATGCAAAAAAGGGAGATTTCACTGCTTTTTTGACATCTAGAACACATCAGACCGGGCCCTGAAAACCAACTATACTTACACTGGCCAAATCTGGACTAGAAGGGGGAAAAAAGAGAAAAACAAACAAACAAATCATAATAAAATTAAAACAGATAGATAAATCAATAAAAGAAAATAAAGAAAATAAATAAAACCCTGGCGTGGCCCAGCTGGCCTGACCTGTCTCTGTTCTATCCCGACACCTCTTTGTCCCCTGGGACCCGTTTTAGCCCGGGGGGACGGATTAGATCTGAATATTATTTTTAGGCTTCAACTACACTCAGCACAGTCATCACATTTTAGGCAGAATATTCATGCATGCCCATAACACACATTAGAAACCTCTGTCAGCCATGAATGACAGTATAGTACCTGAGAGTTCTAGTATGAACAAAACACACCTATACACATAAACACACTGACTTACCAGAAAGAGTACAACACTAACTCCTATATAGGCAAAGACAATGCACATCCAGATTTCATAGGCCAGTGGGTCCAGAAAGGAGAAGACTCCTGGTTTGGATTTCTGCGGTTTTTTGATCATGATGGAGATTCCCAAAGACATGAAGGGTTTGGAGAAATCTATCACCTCTTCACGAACAAGAGTGATCGTCAGGGGAGCAACTGCTATATCTGCTTTCTGTTGGAGAGACAAAGACAGAGTGAGAGTGTTTGACTTTGTGATCTCTTCGTGGAATTGAGCTGGCTGTTGCAAAGAGGAGAAAGAAACATACAAGACACTTGTCTTTTTTAAATCTGGAGTGATGCCCCTCCCTCTGTCTAGGAGGCTGCTCTTACCGAGCTCAGCAGATAATTGGCAGACAGTGGAGGGTTGTCAACTCATCTGATTCACCTTCACCTGGGCTTCCAGGCTATAAAAGCTTCTTTCGCTTTTGCACATCCAACACATCCACAGCACACCTGCCACTCATCTATGCACTCCTTTCATTGCTGATGTTGCTGACCTACACACCCTGTTGATTATTTTGTGCTAACCTTAGTTGTAATAAATTACATTTGTTTTTAGTAAATCTCTTGTGTGGACGCCCTCCTTCTCACATTCCCTGAGCCAGCTTGTGATAAATGGGGGCTCGTATGGGAACAAACCTATCTAGTAAGGTTAAATCTAGCTATAGTGTGAAAATTGTAAATTGGATTATCAGTGTTAATAGCCATTTTGGTTTGTGAATGCTGAATTGAGTTTAAATGCATTTTAGGTGTACAGATTAAAGTGCCTTTGTTATTTAGTATTGTGATTAAGATTTTTGGGTGTATCATGCAAGGTTAAGAGTTCTGTTGTTTAGATTCGTTACTTTGATTATGTTTGTGGAGTTTTCGGTAGATGTTGGGAGTTTGGTTTGCAAACCCTTTTGTTTGAGATGTAATATGTATGTCTTTTGGGTGAGTCTAGCCGCATTTCAGTTTGTAGTAGACACACATTCCCTTTGTAGGCTGAAGTGGTTGATCTCAACAGCAGACCAACCAGTTTGCTGTTTTCACTTCAGTTTGACGGAGAACATGGGTGATGACAATGTCTGAGAGTATTTCCCTGGTTTTTGGATGGTCGCCAGTTTGGGTTGAGACTGTTTGATAGTACAGGAATTAGTTAGATAGAGCTGGAGAGCTTTGGCTCTGTTGTGGCTATCTGTGACTTCACCATTGCACATGTCCCCTGTACAGGTATTTGTGTCCCGGGTTTGTAACCTGCTGGAATGGCAAAAATGGCAATATATCACTGTATAAAAATCAGTGCCCTTTGTTTGGTCTTGATAGTATGATGGAGTGTGAACTTGCTTTGAGCCTGGTACACCTGAGGGTGGTTAGGCATAGAATTGTGGTTAGGGAGGTGAGGAACTAGAATAATTGGCAGTGAAGAAGTAGTTACCTTTTAGGGCCTTATATAATTAGTTTTGGTTTCACATTGCAATTATGTGAATGGCCTAAAAAACTATACATGACATATCTACGTCCTGTGGTCACCTGTAATTTTGGTTCAGATTAAGCTGAAAAGTGTGAAAGTCCAGAACAAACGAGGTAGGTGTGAAAGGACCCTTAAATGTTATTCAGTGTTCCTAGCAGCCAGGCCTAGCAGTTTTGGTGGTAAGCACTACAGCAGGTGCTTTGGTTGGTTTTGTGTGACTTTTTTGTACTACTGTTTTGTACTGCAGTTTTGTGTGTATTTGGTAACTGGAATTTTGCGAAGGCAGGGCCTTGTGAATTTTGCTTTGTCTAGCTGCAAGCCATGCCAGACACTTTGCCTTGGTGCTCATTTTGAGCTTAACATTTTGAGGTGTACTTTGGGTCAAGGGTTAAACCTCTCTTCATACTGACCATACTACCTTCCTTTTATATAAAATCATGCACTATTATGAAGTGGAACACATGCTGTTGTTTTTATTTTACTCAGTCTGCCCCACTTCTCACTTCCCCTAAACAAGGCATTACTTAGAACTCTCCAGACTTGCCATTTCCCATCCGTCCACCAGATGTCCTCAGACTTTCCCACCTGTCCCAGTTTCCTGACTTCAACATCCACCTGCTCACCTGTCCGTCATTCCCCAATTACCTCCCATTTTTTATTTATACCAGCCCATCTCTACTTGCTCCTTGACAGATCGTCAATGTTGCTTCATGCCTTTGCATTCTAGCCTCTGAAACCTGAAACCTGCAACCTAGATCCTGAAATCTACATATTCAATTAATCCATTTGTTTACCTGATCAACCATCGTCAGTGTGTTTATCACTACCACAGAACCACCTTCCTGTTACTCTTTTCAGCACCTATTTCAGTTACCTAACCACCCAATTTACCTGATTTATCTCACTTACCCAATCCTACCTATTTATATATTCAGCTACATTTATCACCAGCTATGTGTACTACCTACTTCACCACAACCTAACCACTGGATTTACCTGATTCATTCTAACCATCCACCCAGTCCAATTATTACCACCTATCCCATTATATGTATTTCACTGATTTACCACCTCATTTAACTGAGATACTCTGACTGGGATTCAACCCTGCTCCCCCAGTTGCAAGTGGCTGTGTTAACCCCTACTCCCAACCCTTTCTAGCACCTTCTCCAGACACCTAACCACATAGTCATTACCCATCTTAACCAATACATCTACATAATGGCGTAACAAACATCTAGACAAACCCCAACACCAATGCAAGAGCTCTCTTTCTAGATTTTTCATCAGCTTTCAACACAATACAAACAGACATTTTGGTGTCAAAAATGGTCCAGCGGGAACTGAATCCCTATTTGATTCACTGGTATGCCAATTCAGAGTCCAGATTGTAAAAGTGAACAAAATGCTTTCATCTGCCATCACGACCAATGTTGGGGCCCCCCAGGGTTGTGTGAGTTCAACTATACTTTTCACTTTCTATACCAATGATTGTCGTATAGATGCACCAAATCAATACATTATAAAGCATTCTGACGATACAGCTCTAATATCTCTCTTAAGTAACTCGGGCAACCCTGGGCTGCACCAACATGGCGTGAACTGAGTAGAGTGATAATAATGCTCTTGAGATTAACCCAAAGAAAACGGAATAAATTGTATTTGGCTCACCATCTGACTCTCATAAAGTTCCGATTGTTATTCATAATGAAAAAATGAAGCAGGTATTTCATACAAATACTTGGGGGTAATGATCATCTATTATCCTGGAAAGACCACATTTAATTTGTCTGCAAAAAGACAAAACAAAGAATTTATTTTCTCCACCGCCTTAGGTCTTTTGGGGCAAGTAGAAAAATTGTTCTTTTGTTTTTTACTTCTGTGATTATGAGTGTTCTACAATATTGTTGCACTACATGGTACAAGTGTTTGTCCCCTACTTTAAAGTCAAAACTGCTCAACCAAATGAAAATCTGTTCAAAGATTGTAGGCCAACCCCTTGAGAAACTCTATGAATCAGCCTACCATAATAACATAATAAGGCTGGCCAACAACATTGTCTCTGACCCCAACCATGTCTTGAACAGTGAATACAAATTGTTACCATCAAACCGGGGATAGAGGGCTCCACGATTTAATGAGGTTGAAAGCACTCTTTTGTACACGAGTCAGTCCTAAAATTATATATTATATATTNGGGTGCAGCTGGAGTGGAATCTCTCTTGGACATGGCATCAGCCAATGGAGGAACTCCAACACCTTAAGTTCACCAAAACCTACATCCCTCACTGCTAGTTTACATTACTTTATACATAGCAAAACTGAACTTTCATTGAACATTAGATTATTGTGTGTGTGTGTGTGTGTGTGTGTTAAATCTTACCCCATACACTAGCTCTCCGACCATACCATTCCAGATCTTGGTTTCTGCATCTCTTGCTCCGTATTTGCCATCTCCCACAATCCTTAGCTGGTAACGTATACCACAGTGCTTTGCAATCTCTGCGGCCAGGTCAACGCAGTAACCTAAAATCAGTCAAAAAAACCCCAAAACAAACATGCACAGAGCATGTTTTCTGTAGCTTTAATAAACACTTAAGTAAAAAAAAGTAAATGAAATTAAAAAAAATATATTGAGCATCATTAAACACACACACACACACACACACACACACAGTACAGTATATAAACATACCTTCATAACGGTCATTGTCTTGAAACAGCTCAGCATTCTTCTTCAGCATCACATAGGGGGCTTCCTACATGTACACACACACACA
>NTHP01000326.1:480472-500434 GCA_003416845.1 Oplegnathus fasciatus
TAGTGGCTCAACACCTTACTAAGACACTTTATGTTGGTTTTTCCTTTAATTTGTGACCCGTCTGTATATGGGGTGGAGAAAATAATAATAATAATACATGTAATAATAACTTTAAGTGCTATACAAATAAAGTTATTATATTTATTTTTATTATTATTTTGTGTATGTCAATGAGGGTAAGCTAAATAACAGAAACAACTCTCTGTATAATGCAGTACAGTTCCACAGTAACACAAACTACATTCCTCAAATACTAGAAACAGTAATAATAGAAACACTTGTCAGTATAACGTAATGCAACGCAAAAGTCATATTTGTAGCAACATGTTGGTATGTTGCTACAAACTGTCACATAATTGTCACAGAAATGACAGAATCTCCCTCTGAAACAGTGGAGTAAAGTTGTAAAGTTTCACAAAATGGAAAAATAATGAAAAATAAATTCATATTACTCCATTAAGCGGGACTCTGTTGAGCCAACTATGGAGTAGACGCATCTTGCAGAGCTCTGATATAACCGTGCATTTGTCAAAGAATTTGAATACACTTTCACCACCCATTTAACTCCCATGTTGCAAAATGTCGAGTAAATCCACGAAAAGCCGAAATGTAACCTCAGCAATCCGAGGCCTACCTCCCATCCTTGGCCTCCAACCTCAAGTGAGAGCGGCCCCAGGGGAGAGAACATGCCTGCAACCGCTAATGCTACATTTAGCCCTGAGGCTTTTAGGAACAAGATACTGTACACCGTCGGAGAGATGGAACACAGCGCACCTGTTCTCCTGCACAGATGACATTACCTCACTGAAGAAACCAGCCACCCAGAATGAGTTACTACTAAACAAATGCGACGACCTAGAGGCAAGGTGGAAGAGGAATAATATCAGGATCATTGGTGTAGCAGAGAGACCGGACAGCTGCACTCCAACTTCTGTTTCCAGCCTGCTGCAGAGAGCATTCAATCTGAAGAAGGCCCTGCTGCTGGACATTGCCAACAGAACGCTACATCTGGTGCACAGACAGGGAGATCCCACGTGGGTTACCATTGCTGGATGACCCTGCTTTTGTTTGCCTGAACCCTCTGTATTGGCTCCCCTGATGAGCCAACACAGTGGTCCCACTGAAATCAGTGAATGGGCTGCATTCACGCAGGACTAACGTCGGCCTGAATGCGGCCTTACATCTTTGACGTGGCCTTACATCCTGTACATCTGAGCTTTCCACCAGCAATCAGACACAGAAGAGTTTTCAACACAGTTTCTGTTTTCAGCTTCATTACCCATAGACTCCCTCACAAAGGCTAACCAGCTATTATCAGCTTTAATAGAACTGCATCAGTCTTTCTCTCTTCTTAGTGAGGAGGGTCTGATCTATTGTTACCTGTTTGAGGGCACGTTCAATCTCCACCCCCTGTGCCCAGGGCACTGCTGGATTGGCTAGACAGTCCCCACTGTTGCCACGACGACTCATGTCTATTCTCTGCTTGTGAAGGAAGCGGAATGCCTCAGTCATCACGTGGACGGCATCATAGGTGAGGGCGGAGGTATACTGGAAGACACAGAAACATTGGCAAAAATCATGAGAGCCATCGTCCACTATGGGTACTGTGACCTGTTAAACTGCATCTGTCTCTCTGGCAGCTCATTTTTACAAAAAACATGTTGAATTGAAACAAAAGTCAGACCCACAAAATTCTAGTCATGATCATACATTTTTCAAACATAAAGGGCCCTACTTTAATCTTGCGAGGACAATGACAAACTCAAAGCGTTTGATCTTGGGTGCATGGAATGTGTGGGCATCTCTAGGCACACCTGCTGTTTTGGCTCATGTATGTACGCAACGTGCAAAAGGACTGAGTGAAGAATACAGATCGGAGTGTGTGGTAATTATTAAATATGCTCTAAGCCAAAGGAAGAGAGTGAGTTTTTTTTAACACTTACAATCATGATAGAAACAAATAATTAAAAAAATATATTTTGGTAAAGCAGTTTATATGATCACATCAATCTGATACTCATAATTCTACTGTATTTCATGTTGAAAATGGTCGCATTATATGTTAAAACACAAGGCACTGTTTGCTTCGTAATGCATTCCAAGAATAAAACATGAAACGCTTTTTTTTTAAGTTGGAAAAAAGGCTATGACACACAGGATTAATGAGCTCCGGTAATCTGATGTCTCCCATATAAACAGGCTGAATACCGAATTATAACAGACCCGTCTGATGTGTGTAGAGGTGTTTGTGGTTACTTTGAAGCTGCCTGGTGCCATTTGCACATTATTTAATTAAGATAAACACAGTGGACGGCCGTATGTAATGGACCTGCACCTGGACGTGGCATTTTATCAACATACCTGTCCTGCTGCCTTCAAATGGCTGCAGGGATTTAATGAACTGAAGGAGAAGTTTTTCATACAATACAAAACAGCTGTGGAGAACAGATACTGTAATCACTCACAATAATCTATAGATAAATACAGAATGATTTACCAACGTTCCTGCTCTGATCACAATGTTTAATGTTCAAATCATTGTTCAATCAAAATAGTTTGTTTGCATTTTAAGAATTATTCCATTATTGCTGTGATTTGCTCAAAGTATTTAATTGCTCTTGTTGATAAAATCACCAAAGTAGCAGCTGGAGTACTGCTTGCGCTGGTCGCCAGGAAAATAGGGTTTAAAAAGTAGTTCATATCATGTGTAAAACATATAGAATTTTACAACAAACTTCACAAAGTGCTTCACAACAAAAGATTATGTACTGGAGCACTCATAATACATTTAGAGTTAGATTATTAAACTCAAAATTAGAATGATTATGTTACTCTGATCCTTGGACTAGCTCCAGATAATCTGAATCCTCCTCATGCAGCATATTTCTATACTGGAACAATTTAAACTAATTCAACTTAGCCTATGAACTAATGTTGAATGTGCAAATCTTACTCTGATCCGTGTATCAGCTCCAGGATACTCCTTCTCTTCCAGAGCCTCCCATCGTTGGTCAAACTTTGTCACCACAGGATCATCAAAATCTACTATCTGAAACCCGGACACATTCGCACCTCCATACTGGATTTTAGAGAGGTCGCCATCTACAAAACCCTGGAATAAGATCGACAACAAGAACACCAAAACAAAAATTCAATTGATGACTTTGTATTTACATTTATGTTTTGTGCAAATGTATGTAATATTTCATTCTGTGCCAGGATCTGATGGAGCATTGAACCATACAGCCCATGTAACCTGATCTCAAAAATTTTGCAATATTAACCCTACGTATACCTGTAGTAGGGATGTACTGGTATTTGTGTTTTACCATATATAATAGTGACAAATAGTGATGATCGCCAGCAATTTCTATTACTGTAACTACCACCATTTTCACCTCAGTGGCAGTTAGATTTTGCTTAGCCATTATCAGTTTGTAAATATGTGCCCCTGCCTGATTATCTGCCTTCCTGTTGCAGCTTGTTTTGATGTGACTGCTTGCGTTGCTAGCTGATGACTGTTAGCCTGCTATTTGACACCTGATCTAGCAAAGTGCCTTTTTACAATATCTGGCCTTTTAACCATATCTTCATTTATCAGCCATACATAAGCAGCGTTTGGTCAGGTTGAACCAGAGACAAACAGTGACTCACCAAGTTAGCGATGATATAGTGGTATCCCTTCACATGCCTGCCTATAGTGATCACCTGATGGGAATAATAAACAACAACAAATTAATAAGAAACTGTCATGGGAACCAAATGCTTTGCTGTGTTTTTTAACATTTGCCAGTCTACTGTTGCTGTCCTGTGAAAACCATGTATGTCCAAATGGTCTACTTTTCATGAGGTAAAATATAGTTTTCAACTTATTATTACATAAGATAATTCGGTAATGCTTTCTATGAAGACCACATCTATAGTGCATTATGGGAGCATCCTAGTGAATTATAATGCATTCATAATGCTTTATGACTACACTCATTAACACACATAATGCTTTCTGATGCACTATATCAACAGTCATAAAAGATTATAGATGTGACTTAAAATTAATTATAAGTTCAACTGTCTTATGGATGCTCTTGACTAGTTATAAACTAGAGGTTGACTGATGGGGCTTATAATACATTATGACTATCTATGCTCTGCAGGACGGTGTTTCTCGCTTTCTCGAGAACCGCTCATCCAAACAACTTCACACTTGACACTGCACTTACTTGGGTCCTCAGCAATACACTCAGCAATACACTCACCAAGTGTGAACGGTTGTTGAGATAATCGAAGGACAGACAACCCAACCCATAAAGGTACACTTGATCCTTAAGTTGTTGTTTTTTTTAGAAAAATTCTAAATCACAAATTTTGGAGATATGTGATTTTCACTGGACAATGACAATATGGCCAGCTAATGTCACATTTCTGTTTGTTTTGCAATACTGAAGACGATACTAAAAATGCTGCAAGTGACCCAGGTGACAAGAGAAACTGTGGAAATTCTTCTTCTTCTGTTGTTTAATGGCGGTTGGCAAACAGCTTTCAGGTGCATTACTGCCACCTTCTTGATTGGGGCGTGGAACAGAATGGCTATTATACTTTTACATTAAATTCTCCTGTTAACTGTGGAAACTGTTTCCGGGGCACAATAAAAAGTGATGAACCCGACCGGACACAGCTGGGACATGTTTGTTGTTGCCACGGTTTGTGACTCATTTCGGTTATTTNTCAGTGGTGTTGGAAAATGTGCTAAAATGTAAGTTTATTTTGGTTTATTTTAACATTGTGATCACATGATGATTGAGTATTGCTATATATCTGCTGGGCTACTTTCTGTATTTGCAGTGTTTTTCTATTTGCAGCACGTTTTCTAAATGCTGCACGTGTTGTCACATTGATGAAGATGTTTTCTTAATCTGCTTGTGTTTTGTGTATTTGAATATGTTTTCTTAAGTTGCTGTGCGTTGAACTCTCAGGGCCACCATATTTCTCACTCAAATTCAACCACCAAATCTCTGTGTATTTACACTTTTGCATGTTTACATACTATTGTCAAAACTGTTAAATGTACGTTCAAAACACAACACAAGATTGCTGCACTTTGCTGTATTCTGCTACATTTACATCTACAAAAAGGAAAACTATGAATAGAAAAGACTAACCACAGCTGATTCCCATTTTAGCTGAGTATCTACCCAGGTGATTATGCTTTTCAATTTGGAATTAGTTTTTCTCAGTAAACATGGACCCAGCCAGGCAGAGAGATGGTTGGCAGAGGAGGAAGAGTGCCAGGAGAAGGAGAAGAGTACATATGTGTGAAGGAAGACTGCTGAAGAGAGGAAGACCCAGAACTGTAGTCTCAGATGAGATTAGAGCTACTATAACTGATCATGTCATAAACCAATGTTTATCAAAGAGAGAAGCTGGTTTGAGAGTGCAGCCAAATCTGCAATGCTCAACAATAGTATCAATTGTCTGAAATTTCCAGCAAACCAATAGGTCAGATGTGTGTTCTACAAGAGCATCTGATTGAACTGCATATTTCAATAGTAGTGTTAATTGAGCATTTGTGTGTAAATACTTTTATATTGGTGCTTTAGGACCCAACGGTTACCTCCCACTGGGGGGAGAGGAAGGATTTTCACTACTGAGCAGGAAACTGCAGTTGTGGCTATTCTCATAACCAACAATGCTATAAAACTTTTGGGACAGAGTGCTGTAAATGCTGAATGTGTAAGCATTATAACTATTGGTGGAGTACTGACAAAGCATCAAATCCGGATGAAGCAGTTGTACACTGTCCCCTTTGAAAGGAACTCTGATTGTGTGAAGGAGCTCTGATACCAATACCTCCAGGTAAGATGACACAGTACAGTACTGGTTTGGAGTTTGGTTGGTTTAGTTAGGTATAATGTAAACTACTCTAATGGCGTAACTGTTATGTTTCCTTGAATTTATTTTAGAGAGTCATGGAGCTTGACGCCCAGCCAACACCGCACATATTCATCTTTGTGGATAAGGCTGGCCCATCCCAGGATGGTGTCACTTTTCCTTCCACCTTACTCTCCATTCTTTTCCTTGTGGATTTTGAAAGTATATGACTACTGTCCACATGATCAGATGTCCCTTTGTGACACAATGAATGCTGGATGTCCTGACATACCTGCAGAAGATTGTCAGGACAGGATGGATCAGGCATGCAAAGAGATTCTTTCCCAGGTGGATTACAAGAGAGGACATCAGGTGTGATGTGGATGAGAACTTGTGGCCAAATGCTGAAGACAGGGTTGACTAGCGCTGTTGTATAAGAGAGCTACAGATATAGAAATACAAGTATGTATAGTGAATATGTGTAATTTTGTATTACATTGCCTGCCTGTCTGTCTATCTGTCTCTCTCTCTCTCCTCTCTGTCTCTCCTCTCTCTCTATCTCTCTCTCAACCCAACCGGTCAAGGCAGATGGCCGCCCACCTAGAGCCCGGTTCTGCTCGAGGTTTCTGCCTCTTGAAAGGAAGTTTTTCCTTGCCACTGTCGCCAAGTGCTTGCTCATGGTGGGAATTGTTGGGTCTCTGTAAATAACATTATTAAGAGTACGGTCTAGACCTGCTCTATATGTAAAGTGTCATGAGATGACTTTTGTTGTGATTTGGCGCTATATAAATAAAACTGAATTGAATTGAATTGAATTGAATTACTGTGCATTGGAATTATTAATTTAAATAACAGAATAAAGCCTATTGAAGCATATTCCACCATTTCTGATTAATTTCTGTGACATGAACTGTGAGACAGCACAATCCATAAAAAAGTGACCTTATTTGCGTTGTCTTTTACAGAGACAAAAGTGACACTAATTGTAATGCTTCCTGTTCATGCTGCTGAGTGAATGACCAAGTGTTACAGACAAATGTAGTCCGTGTTTGGGTACACAAGTTGATCCAAGTTGAGACGATCCTGAGAGGTGTTTTGGTTGCTTTAGTGCATTTTGGATGTGAGATGAACTGAGGCTGCATGTGAGTGAAGAGTTTTTAAAAAGTGAACTCCCACAGAGAAATGAGACTTAGCAATTGTACGATCTGTAACTTGGTAAATACGTGGGCCATCAATTTACTGTAGAGTCCGCGACAGTTACATAATATAGAACACTGCTGAACTATTTGGTCTACGTATTGTTGGAGACAGATTGATGTTTTCTTTCTTGATTTTCATTTTGTGGGGGCTGGACTCCCACAAATTTATGCTTTGTCATTTATTTTGGCAAGATTTCAGCGTGCGGTTCAGTCTGCTTTTTACAGATGGAATTCTGTTGGCCGTATCAGGCAGTGACAACCAGTGAACACTTTCTTGGTTATCAGCTGAGTGTGAAAGGAACAAGGGTCAACACATTCAAGTCTGTCAGCGTTCGAGTGTGACAGCACCGTCCCTACTGCAGGGTATCACGAGAGCTTGTTGAGGAGTGAGGGTAGTAAGTGCACAACATGAACAGGCAGCAACGCAGCAACTGTATCAGCCACAAAAAAGGATGCTGAGCCTGAAAGTGAAGCTTTTTGTCGGTTGATGGACTCGGCCTGCTAGCAACCAGCCTGCTTCCCTGCCCGCTAGCCTCCAGCCAGCTTCCTAGTCTGCTAGCCTCCAGGTATTTAAAAAGAGAACTACAACAAAAACAAAGCTAAACAAATGTACAGGAAAAAGAAAGGTTTTAAGTCTGCTTTTAAATACCATATAATGCAATCTGGCAGAGTATTCCAGCAACCATAAGGTCTGCATCAGATGACCGAAGAGGACATCTGGAAATGGTATCGTATTTGACAGAGATATAATATACTGCAGAGGATGGATCTGTAGCACGTTGAAGGGGTAGAAGACGCTCTTGTGGTGATGGATGGATATTATTACTTCTATTAATAGTAGTAGTAGTAGTAGTAGTAGTAGTAATAGTGACAAGACTGGAATCAACCTGCTCCATGATGTCTTTGACTTTGTCTTGCTCACAGTCCAAGATGATGCGTCGCTCCTTACGGATCTCCAGGTCCTAAAAAACAGGTAAGTATTTAACAGTATTTAACATCAAAGTTGTGCAGGTCCACAGCTTGAAATGTGGCTCTACAAACACCAAGTGCACCAAGTGGTATTTTCCTGAGGCACAGTGAGGTTCCTTCCTCACCTGCCCCAGTTTGGTATTTTGGTGACTAGCTATGGGAGGAGCAGTGCAGTAGGAGAGTGTGTTATCCAGCTGCATGCTGCATACTGCCTGTCACAGTAGGCCAGGTCAATGACAAACTGTAGAAGCTGTACCTGAGTTTTTGTGACATTTTTCTCACAATAAGTGGCAGGTGAATGCACCAATACAGACCTCCCTAAAATCACAGAAACCAGAAACTGTAAAAATCCTTCACCTTACTGCACACTGCACAACATATTGGTAACACTTTATTTCAGAGATCCCACAGTATCGTAATCATTTCCTAGACAGGAACTGTAGCTGTTTATTTCATAAGACAGTTCCTGGAAAGGACTATGTAATCTGGTACTCATTATATGGAAAATGAAAATGGAGTTCAATTTGTACATGTTCAGTTAATTAATTCAAATTATTTTCTAACATACCCTAGATTTTTTTTACTCAGAGCACAGCAGGTCACGTGAACAAGCAAAAATCAGAGTGTACAATACACAAATACAAAGACTAAACTTTCCAAAAAAAATCCAGTTCTATTTAGTAAATTTCTGCTCATTAACTCCACCCACCTGGATCTCTACTGTTTTCTATGTAATGACCATTTGCTGGTTCTTACAGTTTTCATTAATTATAATATAATCATTAATTTTGAAAATAATTTGGTGGGTAGTTAACAAGTGTATAACTATCACAATATCAACTGTCAAAGTGTCTCTATTTTGTGAGAGATGCACCACTCTGATGCACCACCATAGTGTCTGTTTTCTGTCTGTTTATATATATATAAATATATATATAGATATTTTTGTTTGTTTGTTTGTTTGTTTTTTTGTTAAATGCATGCTGTGAGTACTTACAGGGTGCAGTGCTGTGTATGAACAGAAAATCAATACCTGAAACAGAGAGCGGTATGCTTCGTCCTTCCTCTCATCTTTCAGGTTTCCTACATTTATCGCTGTGACGACCCATTTTTTCTCTGCTGCAGTGTCCAGTATTACCTGAAGAGTAGAAAGACCTACACACACAAACACATACATAAAACATGATTAGTTAAATTAGAATACTTGTCTTTTCACTATAGTGTACATGGGTAAAGGGATAGCACTGCAGGTAAATCAGAATTACAACACTTTTAGTACTGTGGGCTTTTTTCAGTGCATTCCAGGTAGGGTTGGGGCTAGCTGGGCTGATGAGCTGAACCTGTTTTTTAACAGATTCGACTCATGGCCCCCCTCCCACCAGCCCCCCCAAACTCTACATTTCTCAACTGACCCTGCAACCACTCTCCACTGTTGACTTAAACCAAACCTGTCTTTAGTTTTCACACACTAAAGGCATACAAAACTATCAATAAGCAAAAGACAAGCATGTCTCCACACTGTGAATAAGTAATACATTTTTGTCAAAAGACTATAATTCAAAATCAGGTGCCAACACCTCTATCACCTGATACAAACATGCGAGTGGTATTATGTAAAATCCTCCATTACCTCCATTATAATGTAATTTTATATCACAATATCAATATACGTTGGGATATGATAAATTTTATGGAAAAAATCTATTTAAAAAAGCTCTGTTTTTGGCTGATTGTGCAAATACCTGACAAATTAAGGGATCCTTTAATTGCAGTTGTGTTAGAAGTTAAGCAGCAGCAAGACTAAAATCACATTCTGTGATAAACAATGAGACTCATTACCTCTGTCACTGTCGTACAGATAGGCAAACTTTTCCCATTTGTAGTACTCCACTAATGAAACTAGTGGCCCCTTGATGTCTGGCCTCATCTGGAGAACAAACTGATTCATTCCTTCTGCTGGGAAAGAAGGTGTGATGAAGGACACATGAAGTGTCTCACAGAAGGATGTGATGGTGTTTACCGACTTCTTGTCGTAAAAGCCAAAAATGGCGTAGACACCTCGAGAGAACTGGGAACAAACTAGGAGAAAGAGAGAGAGAAAGAGAGAAACATTTTAATAAAATATTAAACAGAGACAGACAAACAAAAACCTCAGACACAGGAGGAGGGTAGGATTTAGGTAAATCCTTAGAAGTGACAAAGGAAGGATGTCCTTGTGCTCGACACCAGTGACAATGCTTACTCTCTAAACCTTTAGCTCACTGTAATAACATTTAGGCTTTTATGCAGCTGATGATTATGATTAATATTAGGGTTAGATACCTAAACATTTTTAGGCTAAGTGTGAACTACTACTACATTCTCATTCATTTGACTGTATTGATACTTCAGGATATGCTGGAGAACAGAACATTACATGAATCAGTATCGTTTTCTTTCAGTTATTTTACAAAGAAATTGGAGGTTTAATATGACCTAAAGTTGTTCATTAATGAAGCTAAAGCCTGAATAAATAATTGTCAATTGATAGTCATCTCAAAGAAAACTCTGGAACGGTCAGAAAGAGCAACATCACTGTGGCCACTGAATGTACCTAGTTAACACCTACTATGCTACAAATTCACGATTTTCCTGTCCTGTAACATTTGAATGAATTACTGAATGTCATTTGAGACCACGGGTGGGTGACAAATATAATGAAAAGCAACATCAAATGCATTAGTAAGGTGTTGTTCCATCATGAGCCTCCAGACCAACTTCAGTGCTTCTTGACATCCTTTCATTTATCACCTGTCTATAGCTATGATTGTGGGTACAATGATCATGATCTCTAGAGATTTAGGTCTCTGAACCCCTAATTGACATCTGGGGCTCCATGAAAACCTCAAAACAAAATTTCAGGGGGTTCTCAAAAATTTGCCCTTTATTTAGACAAATTATGTTCCATTTATATACACAGAAAGGTTTATTTGCACAGTTTTCAAAATGTTTCATCATTTTTCACAATAAAAATATACTGTAATCACAGCATTTACGACATTTGAATGCAGTTTGCTCAGAATCAGAATCAGATTTATTGCCAAGTAGGCTTGCACATACAAGGAATTTGTCTTGGTATATTGGTGCACAAGATATAAACATAGTAAGTAGAAAATTAGATTAGATTAGATTAGACTGCCTACGGGGGGAAAATTCTTTTCCACAGCACTGTACAGGAGAAATCAACAATACATTTTACACACATCATCACACATCAATGACAGACAGAAATATATACAGCACACAGCAACGACAGGCAAGCAACATGAAAACAAGACTCATAGCTCCCTCAGCGAGTCACCCTGTTTAGGGCTGCTATGGCTGCGGGTACCAAAGCGAGCCCTTCTGCACCTCAGTGACCTGTACCTGTGCCCAGAGGGTAGTACAGTGAAGTAGCGACTGAGTGTGTGTGTGATGCTTGTTGTATTCGCAATGCATGTGATGGTCTTGCCATTGAGCTCTGAGAGGTTGGCTGTGGGGAGACCTATTATCTTGGCAGCAGTGTTGGTTATGCGTGTGAGTTTGACCCGGTTTGTGACAGACAGCATATTGAAGTAACAGGTGGAGCAGCAGAGCAGGATGGGTTGAACAATGCTCTGGTACAACAGCAGGAGGAGATGTGGGGCGACATAGAGTGCTTTGAGTTTACAGATGGGAGAGAGTCTTTGATGGCTTCTTTTTTGAATGTCCGTTGAATGTTGGTTGAAAATGAATTTACTGTACGGTGTGAGTCCGAGATACTTGAAGCTGTCAACCATTTCAACTGTTTCATTATTGATGAGGATGGGGAGCTGGAGTTACGGGGTTTCTTTTCAGATGAAGGTGGATATGCTCACACCACTGGGTGAAGTGTGCAACAGTGTTGTGATAGTCCAGAACAGAACGGTTATCTGTGAGAAAAGCAACAATGGCAGTGTTGTCAGCGTATTTGAGGTAAGTGGTGGTGGGTGAGGGGCTGGTGCAGTCATTGGTGTACAGCATGTAGAGAAACAGGCTCAGCACACAACCCTGCAGCACTCCGGTGTTGGTGGTGAGTGCAGGTGATGTTGTTGTGCCTACCCAAGCAGCTTGCCGTCTGTCTGAAATTGTGCAGGAGATGGATCAGATGGGGTGGAAGTGCTGAGTTGGTGTAGTTTCCGGATCATCAGGGCCCAGTTGTTCAGAAGTAATGTGATCGGATTTTGGCTCTCTGATTGGATCAAATCTTGAAAATGGGGTGTTCAAAAGAAAAAAAAGGATTCTGAAATCGGATTACATCATGTAATCCAATCTTGGTTTTGATCTGGATCAAACCTTCAGTATGTGTTGTTCAAAACCTTTTAGTAGGTTTGGGATAGCTTTGATCCAAAAAATCGGGATTATACTGATCCCAGCAGAAGGGTGGATTCAGGGTGGATTTCAGGAACAAAATGTTAAATAATACAACATTTTTATCATGTAGTATTTATACATTTATTTATATTTTGCAATTGATTTGTTTAAAGCTAGGGAAGGCAATTTATCATAGAAGCATTTTTGTTATATTTGTTGAAATTCTCTTTACATCTCGACAGCAATCAATAAATCAAATGCTCTGACAAAAAACAAGAAAAACATCCGGTATCTGTGACTGTCGCAGGACTGTAATAAGCCTGTCCAATCATTTCATTTGGTCCAAATGAAATGATTGGATGGCGTACCTGCCGGTCTACCTACCCACCTGCATTGTGATATGTAGTTCCATTTAGAGCACTGCTAATCCAGATTTGGTAACCTTGAGAGGCTTGTATCTGGATCAGGGTGATCCAATCCGATGTTGCTTTAAGAAATCGGCACAAAAGTAAGATGGATTAGCTGATCCCGGATAACAAAACATGGGATTTCCAAATCCGGACCATTTTGATCCAGATTAAATTCTTTGAACAACTGGGCCCAGCTGCTTTTGGATGGTACTGAAAGCAGAGCTGAAGTCCACAAAGAGGACCCTGGCGAAGGTGCCTGGGGAATCCAGGTGCTGGAGGAGGAGGTACAGCAGGCAGGTCACAGCATCCTCTGTGCCCCTCTTGGCCCTGTAGGCAAATTGGAGGAGGTCCAGTTGTTGGTTGAAATTTCAGTTTTGCTTTAAGAACTTTGTTTCTGATGTTGCGGTTTGCCGTCCCGAGATCGGCCCAGTCTTTGAGCATGAAAGCTTTGTGCTTCTCTTTCAGGATCTGTTTTATTTGAGAAGTGATCCATGGTTTGAAGTTCGGATATTTCTTTATTGTTCTGACTGATATAGTGGTATTTAAAAGTTGATATAGTCTGTAATGACAGTGACCCTGTTATTCAAGTCTCTGTCAAAAATGATTGAAGAAAAAGAAAAGGTAAAAGCAAGTACTGTGAGTCAGAAGCATAGATTAAATATAAAATAAACAATAAAATATGAAAAAGAAAAAATATTTTAAAATAAATTGCCCTGTAGCAGAGCCGGGATGCTGGTATTAAAAGCAGAGCTGAAGCCCACAAACAGGATCCTGGCATAGGTTCCTGAGGAGTCCAGGTGCCTGAGGATGAAGTGGAGGGCCATGCTTACTGCATCATCTACATACCTGTTGGCTCTGTAGGCAAAGGTGTGACAGCACAAGGCGCTCAAAAGACTTCATTACCACAGAGGTCAGGGCAACAGGTCTGTAGTCGTTAAGTCCTGTGGTCCTTGTTTTTTTGGGGACGGGGATGATGGTGGAGGTCTTGAAGCAGGCTGGCACATGGCAAGTCGCCAGTGAGGTGTTGAAGATGTGTGAGGTTGGGGGAACTCCATCGATTTTACACATCAAAGTCTGTTTAGAGGACTTCATGAGTACTACTGCATATGTGAAAAAAGTTGTATAAAGTTGTTTTGTGGCTCAAGATGGGGCTGCATAAAGTCTGATAAATTGCCTCAGGCCACTGGAGCAGCTCTCTGGTTTGGGCGGGCCTCGCTGTGGGAGTGGCGTCGTATTATATCCAAGCTAGCAGCTGAAGCACCAGCACGATCTTCTTTAGCTGCCTGTTCACTGTCATTTACATTTTCTGTGCTGCTCTTTCTGTACCTTTTTGGCAGTGAAACCAAAATTTGCTAAGAGTGGTTTGTTTCCTCTTCGACATTGTTGGACTGTGAGTAATGCAGCCGCCATGTTTTGACAAAGAAGACAAATGTGTGTTACAAAAAAGACGATATCTCTGGTTGTGCTGCATCGATTTAGATTACTCTTTAGTAAAAGTTGTCTCTTATGAGTACAAGAATGTTATAGGAGTACAATGCTAATCAGTGGTATACTCTTTTACCAATAGAGTGCCATTTAAAGGGTGACCACTGTGCTGTGCTGTCACACAATACAAGCTGGCAGTTCAACAGGATATGGTGCAGAATTTCTAAACTACCACACTGGAGCTATATCTGTTTATAGGTGTCAGTTTTAATGAGAGTTTACAATGCCAAAGAGGAAACCTTTCTTGTTTAAAACATCAGTCTATCCTCTTGTTAAGTAATGTCACTGAGCTGTGGGGCAAATGGTGTTATTTGGTTAAAATAAATTTTAATAAAAAATTCAAAGACAGTAGATCATTTGAAAATAGCAAAGTGGTCTCTCACTGATATCTAAAACGTCATGTCATCAATCACTGGTTGCTGCTGAAGAACGGTCAAATGATATGATGATAACTAGAAAATCTGCCTGACACAAACCTTTTTCAAGCTTTCCTCAACCAAAATTCTTTAGGTTTTACAGAAACTCTCACCAGACTCTAGAAAAAGAGGGCTATTTTGCTACTTTACTTTACTACTTTAACGTGTATTATATTATTACAAATGTCATCAAAGGAAGCCAACATTCGCTGAAATGTTAGAATCTATGCTTTTTTACTCAAAGGGTGGACACAGAGAAGTCCTTTGTTTCTGTGTCTACTGCTATATTTAGTTGTCCTACTTCAATGACCTTGTTCTTTACTCCAGAAATAAAAAGTCCAATTTTATCTGTCTGAGTATAATATTGCATTCATGCGCATTATATACTGCATTAATGCATATATTTATGTTCCCTGCAAAGAACCTCTGAAAATAAGTCATGCTTTGAGCTGACATCCTGATACATGAACATGACACAGCCATGAACAATAATCCTTTATAATTGCTCTATTAAGGACAAGAGTAGCTGAACAGATTTTGGAATACAATGTGAATATAAATGTGCAGTTAAACAATACCATTCAGTTACAGTCACAATAAACTTGTGTCAGATTAGTACTCAGGTCTAATGACCAGTGTCATTTGATTTTTGACATTCCATGTAAGGCAGCAGAAACAACTTGGACTTGTATCACCTGCTGCCCCCCTTCTTGTCCTGCCCGTGCTGATATTGTGCTTAATTACTGTATCCAACTTTGAGGGTCATTATGGTGTGGTCCAGAAACTGTATAAAATAATTAATCATAACCAACAAGTTTGATGTGTACATAAGCACGGGGGATTCAGTGGATATTTCTGCAACAGTCTGATGCTTGTTGCACAAAATTGAGTGGATCTGGACCAGTGGTTCTGTGTGTAATGGTGGCTTCACAGTGCGCACCATCACCCCAATTAGAGACTGCAGTTAGAACAGATACCTGCAAGAGAGTCACCAAAGGCCTTCAGTGTTGGCTACTAACTGCTGTGGATGGCTGGTGCTCACAAGAATCACTCATTAATCTTCCTTCTGTCTCGCTGGCATTAATGCCATAACCAGAATAAAACTTTATTTTTTCTGTGTGATCTGTGTGATGTGTTCTGTGTGAAAAGTGGAAAGACAGGAAGAACATGAATAAAGGGGTTTATGTGACTTCATGGAAGTCTTCCTTGAGCCATAAGCTGTCAGTCTGTTTCAAGCAAGCGAGCAGTGGAACCCACGAGACGCATTCCTTCTTGACACCAGGAGTACAGTACAGTATGCTGTTGGATTGGCCTCACCGCACCCTCTACTGCGCCTCTCCTGCCACTGGGTCGCACAGCGAGTCACCAAGATACCAAACTGGAAATAACCTCAGTACCCACCAGGAAAACACCAGTTCACAGGTGCGAAGCTGCATTCCACGCCATGTACTGACACCAAAATAGAGCACATTGTCTTGTCACTTGCTTAATTAAAGCGACAAAGTACATAATTAGCAGCTCATTTTATCTAACTGCTGTATAAAATGCTTTTTCCAAAAATTTGAACCTGTAACATGCAGGAATTCCTGATTATAACTGCTCTTCCAAACATCTTCCTTATTATCTAAGGTAGGCATTTTGTCTTTGTGAAGTAAATGAGCTAGTCACAGTATCTGCACATTATATGTCGCAGGTGCAATACAACAGTGTAGACAGCAGAAAAAGAGTACTCCATGCATTCACTGCTATTGCAATACGCTGCACATAAATAGCAGAGCTTTGAGCCTCAGGTCATCATTACATCATGCTCTGATGAAGACAGAGTATACTGCATGCATGGAGTCCTTGTTCCCATTGACTCTACTCTTTGCTCCTGAATTGTTACTGAATTTGGAACGTAACATGACTCTACACTGCCCCAATTAAAAATAACATATATTATGTACAAAAATATCTCACCTAATTCATATCTAAGGTCTGTGGCTTAGGCCCATTTAACTGAAACTGCCATAACATATGCTGCAGTGAGATACTGTATATAAACATCTTAGAGTTAATGCAGTGTGTTCTCCTGCTGATGGGTAAAGACATGTGATAAATGCTAAGACTACTAGTCCTAATCAAACCTTAAAATTTCTCTCATTCTGCTCTTAAAATTTTGATAAACCTTCACCAAATGTGCTATACGCAGTATCTAGATGATGGTCTTGGCTATTGTTTACAATAAAACATTTCAGATTGATGATTTCATTGAAAGCACAAAAAGTTCAGCACTTCTTTTCAACTTCTTCTCTGCAATCAATTTTATTTTTCATCACATTTTGGAGCAGTAGCTCCATCCTCTGGGCACAAAACAGGAATGACCAAAACTCACAACCCTTATACTACTGTGGCTAGGCAACCATAATCAGATAAACACCCACCTGTGTGTGTGGAGAGAGAAAACAATCCCTCTTGCAGGCAGTGCATAGAGATGGAAAACTAAACCATTTTCTGCAGAAGTACTGTATAAGGTTGACATCTGTGTGGGCTCACTTATTTTGGCATTGTCCTAATGCAGCATTTTAATTGAAAGATATTATGAGATTCATAACTGATAAACATAGTCTCTGACTGTACGATAGGTTTAGAAAATCTCTTCAATTTTGATAAAAAATAAGTAAAAAGAAATCTATTTAAATTATTTTAAAATAACAATAATGGCATAAAAACATATCGACAAATCTATTTGTCAAATTTACAAATTCAAAACCCTTATTTACACTCATTAATGACATCAAACAGTACACTGAAACAACCTCCTTCAAACAATAAGAATAATTGACGTGGCTTGATGAGCTAGATCATTTCACTACAGACTCCACACTCTGTTGGACTTGTTGGAACAACAGAAACGCAGTCCACTCTGATTGTACAGCGGTGTTACAGAGTGGAGGTTCTTCCCTCACTAATAAGCTTGGGTCGAGTACAGACATACAAAACACCACAAAAGACAACTTTTATTTTGGCCTGTCATCGAGTTACTCACTGAATTAACATTAATTAGCGACAGCTGATGTGACCTGCTAATGCTAATGGTTGCTAATGAGAAAGAAAGGTAGAGCGGGGCTTAGCAAATCTGTGTATTTTGGCAACCTGGATGTCGGAACTCAAAGTCACTCATAATAGTAAGCCCAAATAATTTCTCACATTCAAACTATAATTTTCAATTTCATATGCAGTGAAATGCTGCACTGAGGATCTCAGCTGTTGTGAACGAGAGCCGCACTGCAACACACTGTCGAGCACAGTAAAGAAAATGTCTGCATTTGATTGGATTTATTTTAGCTGATACTGATCCATCAAAATGTGACAGTATCAGTCCTGATACCAATCCTTGGGATCGGCTTGGGATATCACTATAAATTATATATTTTTGAGGTATTATTGAAGATTTACATCTTCAGTAGGAACCAGTGGGCTTGAGGCTGAGAGCCACAGACAGGGTAAGGAAGTCAGAGTCACATAGTTTAAGAGACTAACACATTGGTCTGGATCTTATGAGATTTGCTGACAATTAGAAAAATATCGAACAACACCAGATCAAATATCAATATTGCCTCAAAAATACAGTACACCAGTCGGGCTCTGTACTGCTAATACTAATAAACTTTTCTGCTACAATAATAACATCTGTATTTATCAAACCATGTTCAGAATAACATAAGAAAAACAATACTCACAGCAGTTAGTGACAGCAAAGCTGTTGGCCACCTCCAGGTTATCTATGTGTGGAGTCAGTCTGAAATCTGCCATCCCAAACTGAACCATGCCAACTCTGAATGCACTGTACTCCTGATCTGCACCCCTGGGGAATAAACCACCTGAGAGAGACACAGACAGACAGACAGGACAATTGTCAGACAGACAGGAAGACAGGAAAATAAGAAAAAAACCGATGAATTATATTTATAAAATATCTATTATATTACACAGATGGCTACAGAGGATTACACTAAGATTTCACTGAGACGCCGTAAATCAAAGTGTTTTTTAGTTTTTCAATACATCAACTGTAAATACTGCTACACTGTACAACATAATCAAGTGATGTCATAGTTGTCTCTGCTGCATCATTACTGCAGAACCAGCAGGGTGGCACTTAAGTTTACTTGCATTTTTAATTTGCCGGCTGTGCATAATACACACACAATTTTGGAGAGGTCCAAGTGTGCGCCTATGCCAACTAGTTGGTCTGAGCAGGTGGAAACACAAGTGAACATGATCAATAAAAACATGTAGGGTGCTTCTGCCTTTTTAATCTCCATGCATCCCTGTGTTTTATTCATATATTTAGTTTTAACATTTATTTATTTCATCTGGCTGTTGTAAACCCCTGGCCCAAAGCTTTTGCGTGCACTGCCCAGCAGCAGCTCGAAGCGTATTTAATTTCGCCGGGTCTAGATTTGATTTAGAGATTATTTTGGATACTGGTACTGATCTTTGAGGGTGTGGAGCAGGTCGAAGTTTGTAAACTGGACCATTGCAGGACTGTGGCCGGGAGATAAAAAACTTGTTTTAACGTGTGAGGATGTGTGAGGCTGCTTCCCTCTAGTGTCCCCCTTTCTTCCACAAGGCACCAATTGTCTCGCAACGGCAAAGTGGCATTAGAACATGAGTAAGTCTGAGATCTTTGTCGCCGAGAACTGTGTTACTACAGCTGGGACAATTACCGTATTAAGTTCAAGTTCAAGTTCATTTGTCACATATAATCATACAGGGTATAATCATAGTGAAATGTATGTCCATTAGCTCCTTCAATTGTTCAATAAAAAATAAGTGTAAAATAGAATAAGAATAAAAAATAAAATAAGTAATAAATAATAATGTTACTACTACTATAGTAGTAACTTTGAATAACAATTCTTAGGCAGTGTCCTCATTTAGGATCCTAGTGGCCTGAGGGTAGAACCTCTTCCTAAGCCTTTCAGTGCTGGCCTGGTGTATCCGTAATCTTCTTCTTGACCGAAGCAGGGAGAAAAGGCCGTTATCTGGATGGTTGAGATCCTTAACAATTCTCCTAGACTTAGTCTTACACCGCCTGGTGTAAATGTCCTTTAGGCAGGGTAGAGCACCACCTATGATACATGCCGAACGAACCACTCTTTGCGCAGGGCCTTGCGGTCCTGTTCAGTGCTGTTCCCATACCAAGCAGTGATACTCCCCGTCAGGACGCTCTCGATGGTGCAGGAGCAGAAATTCCTCAGTATCTGAGGGGATATCCAG
>NTHP01000326.1:509376-532168 GCA_003416845.1 Oplegnathus fasciatus
CACATATATATATATATATATATATATATATATAAACAAATAGTTACAGCTCTGTAACTTGCACATCTCCTGAACCCAATGAAAAACAGGCTCAAAAGGTGTCACACAGAGATAGAAAACCTTGAAGTCAACGTAGTACAAACATCTACCTTTGAAATGAAACCACTGAAGGTAATATTACAGCCAGCGAAAAATTATTAAATGATGAAGGAGTAACATTACATCTTTAATTTTCTTTATAAATCTGCAATAAATATGAACACCTTCCCACTTTAGGTCATCCTTGTTTTTTGTATTATTACTTTCACTTCATTGGTAACTCAACCACACAGTAAACACCCATGTCTTTTTTTATTTGTCTTTTTATTGCAAACTTTGGCTAATGTTTAAAAACAATAATGCCTTTTTTAAAGGCGAGTCTGCTGTTGCAGTTCGTATAGTGTCCTACAAACGCAAAAAGTCTCTCACTGAGTGAGTGAGTGAGTGAGTGATGAAGTTACACAATTGGTCAGCCAAGTGTTGGGGTTTTGAATGGGATTGATTGGGACTGCAGATGAGAGACCAGGGGTGACGTTAGTGCATGGAAGGAACGTCTACCAGCCGCAGCGTATCAGAAATTCCCATAAAATATAATATAGAGCTGCCAAGTCTCACGCTTTGACCTTGAGACTCACGCATATGAACCAGTTCACACACTCACATGCCACACCTCGTATTTCTCATGCTGAGAAAATAAGTAAATATATATTTCCTCCTGTGACGTCGTTTGTGAGGTTTGTGAGGGAGGCGAGTCTCTCCGGGTGTGAGAGATAAGTACCTGCAGGGTGCCGCAGCCACAGAACAGTACATGCTATTAATGGTAGTTAAAGTCATAATCTCGAAGATTATCATTTTGTTGTCTTTCATGGCACCTATGGCAATAATCGACAATTGCAGGTGTGTTTTTGGACCGTTTGGATCGTCTGTAGTCAATAATCTTTTCTTTGTTTGTTCAGCCATAGTAACCGTTTACTCACAACACGAGCAGAGACCGGAAACAACAGTACGCTGCTTCACACACAGGTGAGTTGAAGAGCGAGGCTCTTGCGTTAAAAGCCTTGTTAAAAGTCTAACTGTGTGCTGCTTGAGATTTTTCCAGGAAAGTCGCCACCGACACCCGGGTCGTAATACTGCAAATGCTGCAGGCTTTCATCAGTGGGCCATAGGCTCAATCACCACTGTGTTGCATCATTCGGCTATAGATAGTGACTTAAAAGACATTTATTTAAATGAAAATCTTCAAGATTATATCTTAAAGCCATAAAGTGTCTGGATGAGCTCAGGCTGCATGCATCATAGTTAGTGAAATGCCATGTGTTGCATTTGCTGCCACAGAAGAGAAATAAAATGTCTCCGTTCTACGGCATCTAGTCAGCAGCGACGAGCCAGGCTGAAGTCAATTAAAACAAAACCAGAGGTCCTCTAACTCCAGTTCGGAGCCGCAGATCTGGAAAGGTAACATATGCAATCACGTTAATCACGGAGTCGGGCTCCGGTACGTTTTGTTCTTTTTTGTGATTTTATTTTTGCTGTGGTGGCAAAACTTTACCAGAGAGAGGTGGAGATGATGGTTACAGACGGTAACAGTCCAGCACAGAGCAGAGTAGGAGAGAAACAAGAAATCAGCTGTGCAGAGAGTGAGGGACAGCACAACGTTTAACACCCCAAATAACAGAAAAACGAGAGACATCCCGCATATAGAAACAAGTTAAAACATCTTAAGATATGACTGGAAAGTTTTGTTTTTGTAACTGCATTTATGACATTTTTTTTGTCAAATGTAGCTTAACCATGTCATGTGATATGTTACCTCAACACGAATACAAATATTACTGGGACCACTACAGAAAATTGCAGATGAACATTTAATATCACATTACAGACATGACCGCTGACTATGCCTGTAACAATTTGGCCACAATAGAGCACACTGACCACACACGGTCCAGCCATATACTAGTCTTGTTTCTTCTCACCTTTTTTCTTCTGTGACAGCATTCTGAATATATTATAAATGAATGTCAGTATTCATACAGTGCTTTGTCAATACTGTATCACGGGTTCAAGGTTCAAGGGTTCAAGGGTTCATTTATTTATCATTATACAACACAAGGTTGTATGATGAAATTCACGTTGTAGTCCCTTTATGCCACACACACACGAAACAAAAAAATTAGCTATGATGGAGTGCGGAGGATGAATTTAGCCTGAGGAAAGAAGCTGCTCTGGATTCTGGTGGTACAGCAGCGGATACTTCAGTATCGCTTGCCAGATGGCAGCAGGGTGAACAGGCTGTTGCTGGGGTGGGTATTGTCTTTTAGTGTCCTTCGGTCTCTGAGCGGGTACCTCACCTCACCGACTGATGCTTGGTAGATGGGAACCAGTGACGTTCTGGACGGTTTTAATCACCTGCTGCAGAGCCCTCCTGTCCTGGGCCATGCACAAACCATGCCAGTTTGTAATGTTTCCAGTCAGGATGCTTTCTATTGCTCCTCTGTAAAGGTTAACAAGAACTTGGTATGGGAACTTTGCTCTCTTGAGTTTCCTTAAGAAATACAGCTGTTTCTGAGGTTTCTTAACCAGGGTGGAGATGTGAGATGACCATGACAGGTTCTTTGTGATGCTGATTCCCAGGAACCTTAAACTTTTAACCTGCTCCACCTCAGTTCCGCTGAGGAGGGGTGTGTATTCACCTCCTTTTTTCTAAAATCAATGATCAGCTCCATGGTTTTGCTGATGTTGAGCAGTAGGTTGTTCTCTGTGCACCACTCTGCAAGATTGTTGACTTCCTCCCGATATGAGGTCTCATCATTGTTTGTTCTCTCCATGTTGGGGACTGCAGTCGTGAATATACAGCGTGAACAGGAGGGCACTGAGCACACAGCCGTGGGGGGCTCTAGTGTTGAGCACTAGAGTGGAGGAGGCGTCACTGCCAATCCGAACTGTCTGGGATCTGTTTGTGAGGAAGTCCAATATCCAGTCGCAGAGTGTAGTACTCAAGCCAGAGTGCTAAGTTCGCCACGGGGCGGTAATCATTTAGACTTGACACTGCAGACTTTTTAGGTACAGGGACGATGGTGGCTGTCTTGAAGCAAGTGGGAACACTCTCCTGTGGCAGTGAGATGTTAAAAATGTCAGTGATGACATCAACTAGCTGATTGGCACATGTTCTTGGTACACGGCCAGGGATGTTATCAGGCCCGGCAGCTTTACTCATATTCATTCTCAGCAGGGTTCTTCTTGACAGCTGACTCTTTGCAGAGGAGATCAAAGCAAGTATAAAAGGCAACATGGCGTCACACATGATGGGAGTGCTCCTGCTTTTGTATCTTGTGATGTTCTGGATTGCCCACCACATGTCTTTGGTGTTGTTGGTGTTGAGGTCTCTCTCCAGTCCTTCCTGATGTCTGTGCTTTGCCTCCTTGATGCCAGCTTTCAGTCTCGCTCTGGTGGTGCTGTATGCTTCCTTGTCTCCTGACTGAAAGGCAGCTTTTGTGGTTCTGGATAGGGCCCTCACCTCTCCATTCATCCAGGCTGTCTGGTTGGGAAATGATTTTATTGTCTCTGTGATCACCACATCATCAAAACCATTTGCTGATGTATGATTTCACTGATGATGTATATTCCTCAAGATTGATGTGGTTATCCTGGGTGGCGGCATATGTGAACATGCTGTAGCTTCATCTGTCCACAACTTAACTGTTTTTTATGATGGTTTGACCTTTTTAATCAGCTGGGTGTAAGTGGGCAGGGGAAGCAGGGAAATATGGTCTGCCGGACCAAAATGAGAACGGAGGAGAGCTTTATAGCTGCCAGGAAAGTTCGTATTTATGGTCCAGATATTGTTTCCCCTGGTGGGGGTGCGGACATGCTAGCGGAATTTAGGTAAAATAGTCTGAGATCTGTTTGATTAAAATCACCAGCTACAATAAAAATGGTCTCTGTACAGATGTGTGCACAACAGTCTCTGAGTTGCTGAGTTAGGCTGAGTCTTATTTCATCCATTTTATTTTCCTGTAACCGGACATTAGCCAGGAGTAGGCTGGGTAGCGGAATAGCCTTAGGTCCAAGCTGTGTTAGCTAAGCTTTTATCCCGGCTCTCTTCCCCCTCTTCCTGGGGCGAATGCACCGCTTTCGATGGTGCTTGGCCTGGCTGGTCTGGCTGGGTTGTCGGAAGATGTTGTGGGCAGTGATCATCTTGAGGTCCGCTGCACTTAATTCAACCCCTGCACTTCCTATTCCGATGTCGATGAGTGTATTTCTGTCATAGGCAATATGTGCTTCAGTAATAAAGGCAAAAAGATGACAAATTAAACAAAAATGTAGAGAAATTTATGGGAGCCACTAGCCGCCACATCTGCATGCTTCGCCGCCACCATGATAAATCTGAACACTGTCATGCCAATAAAGCCCTTTTCAATCTGAGAGACAGACAGATGCCACATCACCATCTACCTTACTCCTAGGCATTGTTTGCCTGGAAATTGTATATTAACCCTTTATTTGTTAACTCAGATTGCTGAAGACTCATATTAGCTTCAAATGTAGAATACATTTTATATGAGGAATAAAGAGTTAACAGACTGTTAAAAGAATCGAAGCAGAAATCCCTAATCTCCTTTTTTCCTTTAATATATTTTCAGACTGCCCTAGATATTGGATAAACTGGGGCAAAAGTTAACTAATGCACCTTACAGACATGGACTGTCTAGGTACTGGTCCCTTTGAAATTATCCCTTTAAATTTACGTACTTAGGGATTCAAGTTTCCAGCGTCACACTAAATTATTTAAAGAGTAACTTAAAGCTAATCGATATTATTGTATGAAAAATGGATCAAATATGATTACATGTACATTACCGTTGAAAAGTTTGGAATCGCCTGCCACAAAAGCTTGATGGGGTTCAGTCAGATGGCTGAGAGGACTACTCTGTATTTCTGAATGGCCTTTCATGCTTTTAGGTTGTAGAAAGTCCTCTTTACAGATAGATGTTATTTTGTATGCAGGGTTGTTTTGTACATGGAGAACAAAACACTACTACTACTACGACGGTTGAACCAGACTGACAACTGAAAGGACAAAAAGAGATCCCCCTGAGCAACAGTTAAATAGGAATATAAGACACCACCGGTCGTTGGTAAAAGAAACTGTAAGCTTTGCAAAATCTGTGCAGATTTAAATAGGTTCCTGTTTTAGTGTCAAGCTGGAAACAAGCTAACAAGCTGGAATTAACAAGAGTGTTGCTTTATCAAAGCTATTTGTAAAACTTCAAAATAGAAATAGAAGGTTGGTCTAGGGTCAGCACTATTGGAACAGAATATCAGCTGAACATACTATGGACTGACAAATCCCAGATTAAACCTATTCAGTCTAACCACTGACTAGACTGCAGAGGACCTATAATGTATGTGGGGTAAAAAATGGTTCCAACAGTACTCTCCCCTGTCATGCAACACTGTGGGGACGTAAACTAAATTGAAGTTTTATTCATTTAATTCTTCTTTGACGAAACCAGAAGTCTCCTAACTCCGGTTCGATGTGTAAATGATACATTTGGTGTCTGAATTATACTGTTATACTTTATCTAAGTTAAAATATCCATTGTTGAAGGAAAGAAGAAAAACATCAATATAACAGGTAATTCCAAACTTTTGAACAGTGTGTGAAAGGGGTCTGTTGTAATGATGAACCCACTGAGAATTATCACCCAACATTACAGTTACCCTCTGCTCTGCAAAGCATTGTTTCAGCTCATTGTTTTAGTTCTCCGGCCCACAACTTGTTCTGCGTCACTTTCACTGCTGTCATAGTTTGGTTTTCACCTGCAGCAGGCAAATGTTTTCAGCAAAAAAGTACTGTATTCTACCTGCCCAGCACAAAACAGCAGACAGACAAGGTTGCAACCATCTGGTGAACATAGTGGAGTATTTTGCAGCTAAAGAGGCAAATATTTTTCTCAGGAATTGCTACCAAAAACGAGTGCGATACAGCTTTGCGATAGGTGTGTGTGAGACAAGAGACACTTGTTTGTGTGTGAGGAAGTAACGAATTACATTTACTCTCATTACTGTAACAAAGTAATTTTTTGGTTAGTCCATGGAGCTCCAGAGAGCTTCATGTCCAGAGAGGTGATGCTCTGCACCCCACTGACAGGCTGGAAAAAATACGTGTTTAATGTGCACATTCAGTGGCCGAGTGTCGGAGGGGTGTGGGGGGTGCAGAACAGCTAACAGTTCGTGTACAGTTCAAAAATGCACAACAATGCAATAAAATTAAGGATGATGTCATTATGGGTTAAGGATAGCATTACTGTACTTTCGGCATAGTTAAAAAAGGTTGCATCTACCTTAATGAATCACTGATTTAATGTACCACCCGGCGAGCACGCTAAGTAATCAAATTAAACACACCCATGATGTTGCTTGTCCAACAGAGGCATCCTGGGTCTGACTAACATGCTAAATGCTAATATGCTCCGGTGGATCCTCCAGGTGACTTCACTAAGGAACTTTTACCTTCAGTGAGGTGGGTGAGGCCTTTCTGGTGTTTGTGACAATGATCCCTGATGTGACTGCAGAGAGGACAAGTGGACTGGTTACAGTGGGACAGAGAGGCTGAGTGGACTGGTTATAGTGGGACAGAGAGGCTGAGGGGACTGGTTATAGTGGGACAGAGAGGCTGAGTGGACTGGTTATAGTGGGACAGAGAGGCTCAGAGGACTGGTTATAGTGGGACAGAGAAGCTGAGTGGACTGGTTATATTATTCTTTGAGAATGAACGAGATCAAGACCCGCAGAATGCCGTTTAGACAGGTGAGGAAAACACCAAACTACCAAACTCACTCTTCAGATGCAACGTTGCGGTTGCCTAGCAACGTAGCGTTGTGTGTGTGCTACACGTTGTGTAAAAACTGTGCAATCTCTCCTTTGCTTTAATATATGTGTTTGTGTGTGTATTTATCGTCGGCCATTTTTGTTTGATGGTCTGAGTTGTGTCCTGTTGTCTGGTTAGTTCCAGTGAGGCTACACTGAGGAAGGTGACTGATTGATGATCAGTTGTATTCACAGGCTGCAAAGTGCCTCTAAAGAAAAGGAATTTATTGTTGGTTTGGACATCAGGGCTCATGTTGCCGATGTTGTTCCATTTCTGTATAAGTTGACATTTAATGCAATTTATTTTGTAGCATAAAGTTGTTCTTTAATTCAACAGTAGTATCAGTATCTTAAACATATTCTCCATGCCCCCTCTTTCCCATTTAAAAATGTAGCACAGTAACATTTACTCAGAGTACATTTTAACTGACCTACTTTTTACTTTTATCTAGGTACATTTTTACACAAGTACTTTACTTTTTTCTTTACGGTAACAGTACTTTTACTTGAGTACAATATTGTAGTACTCTTTCCATCCGCGCTCATTTGAAGCATAATATATGGATGTTTTGTATAGCAAGAGGTGTCACGTTCCTGCAACTTACCATGATGGGTAAATAAAGAAAATATTTGTCTGAAAACATTTCTTGTTCAGGGTTAGATTTTGTCCTGTATGCAACATTAATGTCCTTTGCCAGTCACATGCATGTTTAAGTGATGAACTGCACTACTTGTGGTTGTTTTTGGAGATGGTAACAGACATTTTATACTCTTAAAACTTTCAACCTCTGTAGCACCAGTGCTATATGAAGAAAAACTTAACGTACAACCCTGTAATTAGTGACAGATTTAGAGCTGCCGTTGTCATTTTAACTGGTGCAAGCAACAGTCAGCAAGGACTAATCATAAGCTGCTAAGGCTGCTACCTGAATGTTTTTACACTGCTCTTTGCTAATGGCAGAGAGGTAGGAGAGATAACAAATTCATTGGAGATAAGTGAAATTCTGTGTCAGAACTCACTGACACACAAATAACTTTTCATATTAATACACTAGTGTCTCTAGTGAACACAGATATAGTAGCAGATGAGGGAACATTAAATACACGGTTGCAGATTGTGAAAGAAAACATATCGAAAGGGATAAACTTGACATGAGATTCACACCTGTGTTGAGTCAGGACACGTGACCTTCTTGGTCACATGTTGAACATTACCTGATAAAGATGTAATGTCGAAATGTTCTAGCTATACTTAATAAATCTTCTATTGTATAATAAATATGCATCTAGTGTGCAGGTGCTCTTTTTTCTTGAGATTGTTTTTGCCTTATGGCCTACGCCATGATATGATGTTGGGATGTGCATACACTACCTTGAAGCACAAGTACTATCTGTGCCGTGACGTATAAATGGAAAGCTCACCCCAGGATATGGACTAGCGTTAAGTAAAACAGGCTTTTGTTTGTTTGGGGTTTTGTTTTGTTAGGTAATGTGGCTAATTTGCTTTAGCTTTAGGTTAGCATATTAACTCTGTGTGAGCGGATTAGCCATTCAGCCCAGGTAACCTCATATACAGAGTTTAGAACAAAACAAGTCGCACTGCTCTGCATTCCACACCCCTTCATTTCTCTCTGTTTCCATCGTTAGTTTTACAGTTAGGTCATTTTGAGGTCGTGCCCAGACTCTTCCACACGGCTAGGCGGCTAAAGCTAGTGAACTAGTCACACCAGAATGGCAGAGAAAGAAAAGAAAGACAGAAGTAGAAAAGGCTATGACCAAAAAGAGGTTGGACAAAGCAAGAGGTCAAACCAGAGTCGACATCAGTCTGGCTTTTCAACGCTGGCGAGAACTGAGGGAGCTGAAGGGCTGAAAAGTGACACTGTGAGTACTAACAACAGCCATGTTGGTTGTTTACGTTCATTATGATGATGTTCAGTGTTTTCAAACATGTGAATGAGACATGAGGTAGTTGGACACGGTTAGCGATGACAGCGATGACCTGCGCTCCTCTCCCCAACGCTCTCTGGTGGACTGTTTTGGGGGATCAGCTTTGGAGGGAGGCCTGAAGGTGGGGGCGGTTGGATACTTTCAAAATCTAGCTTACTCTTGCTGGTTTCTTCAACGTTACCAACCCTAGCTTTAAAGTACGTTGACTGTCAATGGGAAACAGGATGTGAACAGCGGTCTCCGCTGCCCAAGTCACATGCTTTGTTGACCCATCCAACCGCACTGACTTAATCCCTATTAGGTCTTGCGATGCTAATAATATCATCATACATCACCTTTGTTCCTGACAAGACAGGAGCCATAATTCACACAGCCACCAGAGGTCCTTAGGTAAGTGAAGACACAGGTCATGTTGTTTTTGGTAAGTCAGTCTTGGTCAACCATGTGCTAGGAGGCCAAGCCCACAGTCTGCAGATTTTCATTACAACTTCACTTCTGGGTTCCTCCCCTCTGCAAGAAGGAGTGCTAATCAGTGGATGGAGGGTTTGGTTGGAATGAAAACCTGCATACTGATGGACAAAATAAAGACAAAATAATTTGTAAACAAGACTAGGTCAAAACCTAGTATATGGCTGGACCGTGTATGGTTAATGTGGCCATCAATATATTGTGGCCAAATTGTTACAGGCATACTCAGTGGTTGTGTCTATAATGTGAATGGATATTGAATGTTCATCTGCAATTTTCTGTAGTGGTCCCAGTAATATTTGTTCTTACAACGTACTGAGGTAGAATATCACATGACATGGTTAAGCTTTGTTCGACTAAAAAACTGTTATAAATGCAGCTGCAAGAACAAAACTTTCCACTCATATCTTAAGTCATTCTTATTTATTTGAAAGAGAACTTATTCTGATTATAAATATAGCTATATTGTAATGATCTATTAACTACCCTGCTCTTTCATTTGTTTCTATATGCGGGATGTCTCTCGTTTTTCTGTTATTTGGGGTGTTAAACGTTGTGCTGTCCCTCACTCTCTGCACAGCTGATTTCTTGTTTCTCTCCTGCTCTACTCTGTGCTGGACTGTTACCGTCTGTAACCATCATCTCCACCTCTGGTAAAGCGAATATAAAATCACAGAAGAGAACAAAACATTCCGCGATCAATCATCTGATCCTGTTGTTGCTTTGCAAAGGGTGTGTTACTCTAACGTTAACGTTACCGGAGCCGGACTCCGTGATTAACGTGATTGCATATGTTACCTTTCCAGATCTGCGGCTCTGAACTGGAGTTAGAGGACCTCTGGTTTTATTTTAATTGACTTCAGCCTGGCTCATCGCTGGTGACTAGACGCCGTAGAACAGAGACTTTTTATTTCTCTTCTGTGGCAGTGAACATAACACACAGCCTTTCAGTAACTATGATGCTGCAGCCTGAGCTCATCCAGACACTTTATGGCTGACTAAAGTAACTTAACTACCATTAATAGCAGGTACTTTTCTGTAGCTGCGGCACCCTGCAGGTACTTCTCTCTCATACCTGGAGAGACTCATCTCCCTCACAAACCCGTTTGTCACAGGAGGAAATATATATTTACTTATTTTGGGATGCTCAGCGTGAGAAATGCGAGGTGTGGCGTGTGAACTGGTTGATATGCGTGAGTCTCATGGTCAAAGTGTAAGACTTGGCAGCTCCGTATTATATGGGAATTTCTGATATACACCGCCGCCACTAGACGTTCCTTCCATGCATTCACCTTAAAGTCACCACTGGTCTCTCGTTTGCTTTCCTAATCAATTCCATTCAAAACTCCACGCGGTATAGCGGGAACGGAAGGGTAAACTGCTCCTTCTCCTGGTAATCCTTAAATCGGCACTATCCACCCGTAATACTAGCGTTCGCTTTAGAGGGCAGCGCCTGTACTCATAGTGTACGTAGCTACGTAATTAACGTTCCCGCCTATTCATTTTGAAAGAGCAACGGCCAATGAGGAAGCTCCAATTCAGTCGGCCGACCCATCATGTAACTTCATCACTCACTCACTCACTCACTCAGTGACAGACTTTTGCATTTGTAGGGCTGGCCCTCTGCAGTCCAGCCAAAAACTAGTTTCATTTCGTGCACTTGGCAAGGCAAGTCAAATTTATTCATACAGCACATTTCATTCCCCAAAGGCAATCCAAAGTGCTTTACAGGGTACACAGGCAAAACCCCCCCCGAGAAACAAATCATAAAAACAACTGAATCAATCAAAAGCGCATAGAATAAAAACAATAAAAACAATAAAACAAACAATCAAAAACAATAAAACAAACAATCAAAAGCACATAGAGTAAAAACAAAACAAACTAACAAATAAATTTGATTTAAAAGAAAATTAATAAAAGCAATATTAAACAGGTAGGTCTTTAGCTTGGACTTGAAAGTAGTTAGCATTGTCTCAAGTCTTAGCTCCTCTGGCAATTTGTTCCACATTTGAGCAGCATAGAAGCTAAAGGCAGCTTCACCACGTTTAGTTTTTACTCTGGGAACAGCCAGTAATCCAGAACCAGCCGACCAGAGAAGTCTGCAAGGTTCATACTGGGTCAAGCGATCTAATAAGTATCATGGACCTGAACTTGGAATTACTCTAAAGGAAATAAAGCCTATTGAAGCATATTGCTGCATTTCTGATTCATTTCTGTGACATGTACTGTGAGGTGGCACAATCCATGTAATAAAGATAATAAAGATAATACAGTTTTTCTCAATTGCTAAGTCCCATTTCTCTATAGGAGTTCACTTTTTCAAAACTCTTCACAGAGTCAGCAAGTGGACTAAACTGTGGATCAATTTCCATTGCTTTTACACAAAATGCATTCACTGACCACAAAATACTGTGAACTTTTGCAGATTCTTGGCAAATATTTTGCACATTCCTGCATAAATCGGTAAAGTTATTTTATTTAAATAACAGCCATATTGTACATATTGTCTATATCTTTATTTTATAATATTTTTTCATATTTTATATTTAATCTATGCTTATAACCCGCAGTACTTGCTTTCACATTCCCTTTTCTTATTTTTTCTACTGACTATGTGTATTGTTATGCACCAACATACCAAGACAAATTCCTTGTATGTGAAAACCTACTTGTCAATAAATCTGATTCTGATTCTGATCTGTCAAATGCCATGAACTGTTTTCTCACTCAAACTCAACCACCACCAAACCTCTGTGTATTTACACTCCATTTTGCACACATTTACATACTATTGTCAAAACTGTTAAATATCTATGTTCAAAACCTAAGAAATTAAAGATTTTTTTTAAATGCATAAACTCCTAATTGGGACACTGAGGACCTATTTTCATTTCTTTTTTCTTTAATGACCTCTATGAAAGACTTGTACCAGGTGAGGAGAGGGGGCAGGTGAGGCAAAATCCAGAACATTAGAGGAATTCTTTGATGTGGTGTGATGTGGATGAGAACTTGGGAGCCAAATGCATAAGACAGGGTTGACTAGCACTTACTCATTTCTATATCTGTCCTATATATATGGTGAATCTGTGTAGTATTGCATTACTGGAATTACTTTAGTTTCATTTTGTGCACTTGGCATTACACTGCAAAAATGGCAACAAAAAAAAAGCCTATTGAAGTATATTCCAGCATTTCTGATTAATTTCTGTGACATAACCTGTGAGGCAGCACAATCCATGTAATAAAGAAGTGACCTTATTTGTGTTGTAATGGAATCGTGGTTTCTGTTTCATAGATAAATAAATGAATGAATAAAAGATACTTTTCCAAAGACAACAGAGATCCATATTGTAATGCTCCCTGTTATTTGTCATTCATTATATAATGACCATCAAAATCAGTAAGTGTTAATATTGACAGACAAATGTTCAGTGTTCGGGTAGATCGGGTTGACCCTGAGATGTGTATCATGTGTTTTGGTTGAAATGTTATTTAGCAATTGTAAAAAACTAATAAAGATCTCAGTGATACATATTGTAATGCAACCTGTTGTTAGTGTTTTTTTAGGTCATCGTGTAATGCAAAGTGTGTTGGGAGACAAATGTAGTCCATGTTCTGGTACAAGAGTTGATCCAAGTGTTTCGGTGTCATTAGTGAATTTTGGATGTGAGATGAGCTGAGCTGCATGTCTGTAAAGAGAACTGTGTGAAGAGTTTGGAAAAAGTGAACTCAGTATAAAGAAATGTATGTTACCAATTGTAAAAAACTGTAATACACATTTAGATTAAATTAGATTTTATTTCGAACATGTTGATGATCAGTAGGTATTCCTGGCACATCATGTCATCAAGTGCAATGGTGTGGCTCACTGCACTTGATGACGTCATGTGATTCCCACATGTGTCCCAATGAATTTGATAATTGCCTGACCATTCCTCTACTGCCACCACCAGGTAAATGTTTTCACTTTTCCACTTTTCCAGTGAAATATCTCAAGATCTACAAGACTGATTGGCACATTTGGTGCCCACATGATGTATCTCTTTGGTGATCCCCTTACTTTTACTCTAGGGCCACGATGAGGTTGACACTTGTGTTTTTTCTCAACAACTATTGGATGGATTGCCATTAAATTTAGTGAAGACATTCATGCCCCCTCAGGATGATTTGTAATAACTATAGTAATCTTTATCTTTAGCTTTACCTTTTCATGTAGTGCCATCTTCTGGTCAGAATTTAAATGTGTCCAATACTTTGGTTTATCACCAAATACCCGCAAAACTAATCCCATTCCGATCAGCCTCAGCTGTACTTTGTGTTTGGTGCTACTTCTGAGACACTGAACTAAAATAAGTAAAGTTGGCATCAGCATGTTAGCATTGTCATTGTGAGCATGTGTAGCATCATGGATGTAGTTTCATGCTAAAGTTTGCATTTAGCTCAAAGCACCGCTGTGCAGCCTCACAGAGCTGCTAGCATGATTGTAGTCTTGTTAATAGCTTTCAGCTCAGAGGAATAAGATATATCAGGATTTGGATACACGCATAATACTTGATAGTAGGATCAATTCATTGTTGGTTTGGGTCTTTTCAGGAAAATTGTTGACAATAAAAGAAATCCTCGAAATGACGTGCATTGGTCAACCCCTGTAATGTAAAATGGTTGAAAACGCACCACTTTAAGTATTCTTAAATCATTTTGATGCCTAACTACAAGTGAAAATATATTCAAGACTTGTATGTCTGATTATAGCCTATTCAAATTTTACTGTGATGGCAGGTGGCTGAACATCCGACACATCCTCTCAGGGGTCGTTCTATATACCTGCATTTGCAGTCCAACCAGGAAAGGAGCTCAGGAATAAATACGTCTTTGGTGATGGATTTGAATCATCTTGGATTTACCTGCCTTTAACTGTGTGCCAGTTCACACCTTAAAGACAAACACACGTGCACACAAGCCCGCGCGCACACACACGCCACACACTGAACCGCTGGTAAGATGCACGTGCATATAAGCACATACACAAATATAAAAGACATAATTAGAACACTGCAGCAGCCGCCGTACAGTCAGAAGGCCTCTCGTTACTGAGAGCGGTACAAGGGGGACAGTGAGGCCCACATCAGCAGGAGCAAGACACGGGGAACGATGAATGGGAGAAGGATAAAAGCAAGCGGTGAGAATAATTTAGACAGACCGATGAACGGGAGAGGTAAAGATGAGAACGGTGAGGCGATGACAGAAATGAAAATCCTACCGATCTGGACGCTCGGAGATCCGCACAACGCCTCGCGCCATAAAAGTGTCACCACAAACAGCAGCTTCATGGTCGTATTCAAGCTCCTCACGCGACGCCACAGCAGCCTACGGTAGCGGTTCCTACCAAAACATCAGCTCCATCACACACGATGCGAGCTCATGGCGTCATTCCAGGTCCGCTCAGAAGCGTCTCGAGCTCTGCAGATGCCCTATCCTCTCTCCTCAGATGCGCGTGCCGCCGCTGCTGCTGCTGCTGCTGCTGGACTGGGGGCGCGCGCCGAGGATTGCCTAGGAATATCGATGAGGCACGAGAGACGACCGAGAGCAGCCGACACCTAAAGCAGCGTTTGTGAGACCAAGACGAGCTATAGCAGGCTGTCAGTACAGTACGTTAACATAAACGCAAGTCTAACAGATGCATACCAGAGGAGCGCGTGCCATCCCGTATCATTTTTAAAATTAATTTCCCCTGATATCACACAACAGGCCTGTCTGATTAGGCTGCCAGTTAGGTCTCTGTTTGGTCTTTACTGTGGCGCACAGTGACAAATTCATACATACAAGAGTAAAAAAATAGTAAGACCTGATGCACAACAGCAACATCTGTGATCATGCTATTCTAGCTTTCTGCCATCATCGGTAGGCCTATATGGCCACAGAAATGTAGTCTATACTAAGTAGCATTAACATATAAATATGAATATATATGTAGTGAGGTAAAATACTTAAGCTTCTTTTCACACTGTTTCTTTACGACCAAGGAAAAAAATATCAGACATCATTTTTTATTCTTCAATCCATCTTAACATAAATGCTTCAATTCTTGTCTAGCTGAATATAAAGCAGCTAGGAAACATGGATTATGCTGGACATTACAAATAAAAGAAGCATGGATCAGCTTCACTAATGAACCATAAGAGAGGTTCTGATACCAATTGGTATCAGAATCAGGTTTATTGCCAAGTAAGTTTTCACATACAAGGAATTTGTCTTGGTATTTGGTGCATAATAATAAACATAGTAAGAGAAAATGAGAAGTTAAAAAGCAAATACTGCAAAGTCAAGAAACATAAATACAAAATAGAAAAATGTACAATAAAAAATATGAAAAAATATATACAATATGTATGTTATTAAAATGAAAGAGCTGTACAGTTTGTCCATGAATTTGTTCACAGTATGCAGTATAAAGAATACTTGCAATGTACAGATTTCCAAAAGGTGTGTGTTAATGTAACGTATAGAGTCATATGTGGAGACTGTACATAAATGAAATGTATAGTGTCTATGGGAAGGGATAAGAGTCGGTGTTAATGAGGGTCCTGGGCCTTGTTGATGAGGCCAGCTGCAGTCTGGTAGTCGTGTGGTGTGACGTTTTGGTCTTGATGGGCCGCAGCCTCCTGCCGGATTGATTGGATGCTGTCTTTAGATGACAGGTCCCCCTTCCATACACTCTCAACGGGGAGAGATTTAGAAGAAGCCTTTGCCAGGATAGAGGAGCAGAGACTAGAGCACTGGGTTTGGTCAATGCCATGTGAAATGGATGAGTACCCAAAAGGCCATCCTCCAGAAGTCCTGAGAGGCAAGTAAGAAAAAACGTTTTTCAGGGTCATTTTTCAGTGTTTCTTGTTGTAATACTAATTTCGGCCACCAGAGGCTGAAGTGCAACATTATCTCATGTTCTGGCATTCATGTTTTCTTCCAGGTGAGTTTTAAATAAAATTGACTTGACTTAAGGAATAAGTCTTTTCTTTTTTTAGAGATTATTTTTTTAGCCATTTTTTTTTTTGTTTTGCCNNTGCCTTTTTTTGATAATGACAGCTGAAGAGAGACAGGAAGGTGGGGGAGAGAGAGAGGGGATGACATGCAGCAAAAGGTCCACACAAATAGGTGGAGATTTCACAAATATATTCACTGGTTTGACAGCTTTGAAAGTTTTGGTGCTGAACTGTGCTATATATGACGCCCCAGTTACACTCAACATTGTTGGGTTAAGAGGAGAGGAGATTAATTGTGAGATATGGTGAGTAGCATTACCACTGGAAAACGACGTTCAAATGTTTGGGAGCATTTCGATCTGATACCACCAGCTAAGGTATAGACTACTTCTGATGTATAACGTTTTATCTGCAATTAATAACGTCATCATGTCAGTATATGATAACATGGGTTGTGTTTTAAGAATACAATTATTTTAAGGTTCAGTGTTTGCTGTGCACTTCAACAACAATACCTCATCCATGTTGACACATCTTCATGCCACGCATGATGATAATCATGCACACCAAGCTAACAGCAATGAACCTGTCAACGCTGGATATCCTGATGGTCATTATTCTTTAATAATAAAAATGATTACAGTTATTCTTTTTATAACCCACACACATAAGTAAACATACACATCTTCAGCTTCAATAATATAGTGATAATATAAATATTAATTCTCTTTCTTACAGTGTCCAGAAAGCAAAGGTTGGATGAGGCCTTGGTAGACAAAAACAAAAATTTCCTCTGACTCACACAGCAGCTCACTTAGCCAAAGCTACTAAAAATGTCATGGCAGAGTGGGGAATCACAGAGAAAGTCATAGGCATGATTACAGATGGGGCCCATGATATAGTGGCTAGTGTCAACCAGCTTAATGTCAGACATATTCATTGTTTTGCTCATGTCTTGAATCTTGTGATGAAAAAATCATTGGCGCTGGAAAATATCTGCACCTGGGCCCGCAAAATTGTAGCACACTTTAAATCCAGCACCACTGCCAAAGAAAAGCTGTGTGCTATGCAGACAAATATGGGCATGGCATAGTTAAAACTCATTCAAGAGATAGAGACAAGATGGAACCGCACCTTCGCAATGCTACAAAGACTATACGACCAAAGAGAACCACTGGGTGCAGCTCTGGCCTCTCTAAGCACAGACATCAGGCCTTTTAATGCTGAGGAGTATGAGGCAACCCACCAGAGCCTTATTGTATTTCGGCCATTCCACCAAGCCACTGTTGAGCTGCCAGAAGAAAAAAGGGTGTCAGGATCCAAAGCCATTCCACTCATAAAAATGTTAAAACATTTCATTGCAGGACAATGTACCCAAATGCCTCATGGCATTGGTGCTAAACTGGCCAACAATTTAAAACAGAACTGCCCTGTATGTGGCCATCCTGCTGGATCCTAGATTCAAGGAGGTCAGGTTTTATAACCCCAGCAGTGCTCAAGCAGCAGTAGACAGGTTAACGAGAGAGTGTGTCAGCCTTATTGACAGTGAGACCACCAGCAGAAGTGGCTCTTTCAGAGCCACCACCAACAGCAGGGATTGCCACTCTGCCACCAGACTACAACCTCTGGGCCCTGCTGGACAGTCACGTGGATACACAACAGCAAGTCACCAATGCCAGCGCCACTGTGGAAGTCCAGAAGTACAGTGTGTTGTAGATTTACAGTTTACTGCTGAAAGGAAATTGATTTTTAAGTTACTTTGTTCCATCATTAATAATCTGTCTTTCTGCCTACCAAGGTATTTGCGAGAACCACACCTGGGAAGGTCCGAGGATCCACTGCTACTGGGCCACCTGCAACACGCTATACCCACACCTATCTAGAGTTGCCTCACGGTACCTCTGTATTCCAGCATCCTCAGCCCATAGCCCATAGGCTACCACCAAAGGTGAAAATGGTACATTAATTCAAACAAAATGATATGTAGGCTAATTGTACACATGTATGATTTATTTTATTGTACCATATACAATAATAATGTATACCTTTACTTCTTTAAATGAACAAGAACATTAGTAGATTAAAATGAACACGCAGCCTTTTATAGACTTTTACTGCACACACATGTGGGATTGAAACAGTGAGGTGCTTCAGTCCCACTCTTGAATGGCTGCTTTGATTTCTGTATGCCACCAGATGTTGCTGTTCTTGCTGAGAATGAAGCCCCGAAGCTCCAAATCTTTATCGGCACAAATGGAAAGAAAGCCCCAAAGATTCATAAGGCTTCATTCGCCCCAAAATAAAAAAAATAAAACTAGGCCCCAGACTACAGGCCCAAGCTGTACTACCGCTACTCCCTGGCTTTATACTGGAAGCCCCTCCTACGAGACAAACCACAGTTAATTGCAATCAATCAACCGACATAAGCAATATTTACGAATAAAACCATTTCTGCGCACATCAACACATCACTCAATCTATCCTGACACAGAAATGTCATGACTGCATACTTATTTAGGGCCCCTAAAGAGCATTTCTTTTAATAGAAACACCCCTCTGTACTGGTTTACACATGGTACATTCTGGGTCCCCTCCTCTACTAATGACTTAGTAGAGTAGTAATGACATGAAGGCGATAACAGATGGATGAAAACAGACCAAACCAAACCCAAGAATATTTCAGTAAAGGATCTTGCAGTTAAACTGTGTGTTTCTTTATGGTTTTCACTGTGATTACTGTTAATATGCAGAGCACAGCAAGCTGAAATGATTTAACTGTTAGCTAACGCTAGCTTACCATCCAAACGCGATTGCTAATGCTAATGCTAACCTTACAGACAATGAGACAATGATACTTGAACTTTGAGGAAGTAGTGTAACAATGGTGTTAGCATAGCATAACACAAGTAGCAACAATCCTCTCAGCCAGCAATTTGTAATTAAAAATAGAACTGTATACCCCTTGGCTGCATGTAAGCTGTGTGCAACCTGCTTAACAGAAGGCATGGGTAACCCCATGACACTAGGTATTTAGCTTAATCTTTGCCAGCTTGAGGCTGAAACAAATTTAGCATTGCATACATTGCCTATCGCTGTAACTTACTGGAAAAGGTCCCGTGTGGGGCTGGCTGGCGCCAAATAACAAGCTAGCATTATAATTTGTCTTCATTTTGAGCGAACAACATTTGAATAGTGATTTAGCTGGATCACCTGTTTTACAAAAGACTAACTGATAAAGTTTCGGGGAATCATTTATTACACCATTTCTTAACTTGGAAAGTCCTTGATGAGGAGGGCGAGTACAATGTTCACTGCATGCAAACAGCCTTCGTTGATGCAGATTACATATCTGTTTGCCACAGAACTGGAGAAAAACGTTTCATTCCTAAGCATCATCTGCCTCATCTGGTTGAACATGGACGTCAGACATTATCCGATGAAAGATGGCGGAAAGCAAGACCTCAGCTTCTTGAAGCCGTGCTTGAAGCAGGAAAGATCCCAAAGGGCCTCTGCCAACTGTGCAAAGTTGAAGATGGAGTGATTTGTTGCACACACTGCGTTCCAAACCAAATGTTTTGCTCCAAATGTGACGTTACTGTACATCAGCAATACAGTTTGAATAACAGATGCTTAGTTGTAGGGGGCAGTGACAAAGCCCTTCCTCCACCTGATATTATTCCTCATGACGCTAGTGGTGAGCCGTCGCTGTGTGAAGAAGGTATATACATTTATGGACATTATGGACAATTTTGACGAAATAGCTTTTCAATCCCGTCATACTGTATGATATACCTGTACTTGCCCAGTAGAAGTAACCATTATCCCTTTATCTTTCATAGTTTGTCTTCTGCCATTTGCTTTGCCCAGAAAAATTTGCAGCTGTAATGTGTCAGTCAGTGGTGGGCAAAAAACAATCTTCATCAACATAAATGGTAACATATCTTTGAACATTTATATTAGTATACATACATTTTCTTGCCTTAATTGTGACTTTGGTTTTACTTGCTGTTTGTCTCAACAGGTCGTTATGACCTCTCTGTTCCTCAGCTGACCTGTGAAAACTGCCACTGCAAGTTTGGATAGACTGCAAACCATCTGAACCCCACCACCACCACCACCACCCCTAAACTAACTGGGGGACACTGACCAGGCAGTTTGAACTAGGAAATTGAAGCTTTATAAATCAAAACAGTCTTTTAAAGAATTTCTCACTAAGCAGCAAAGGGCCTAGAGTCGGAATTGCACCACAGGCCACTGCGATAAGGACTCAGCCATAATGGCACGTGCTCTAAATGTAGGAAAGTAACACATACAGCTAAAGCCTACAGGTTAGTGATGCGCAGGTCGACCCATAACCCGTGGGTCGGGCGGGTTCAGGTAAACTCACTTGAAAATATCACAGGTTAGGGCGGGCAGTTCAAAAAGTGACAAAGCAGCGTTCGGAGTAAGTTATTAATAACTTACAGAAACATTGCATGCAATAGTTCACCTTCCACCTTCTATTCCCCTCTTTCTGTCACTCTCTCTCTCGCTCTCTCTCAAACACACACACGCTGCAGCGCTCAGTCCTTGTCTCAGTCCTGATAATAGTGCTACTTTAATGCATAAAGTTGGCGGTCTGCGGGTCGGGTCGGGTTTGGGTGGTTGATAAACGAGTATTTTTTCTCATAACGGGTCGCGTGGGTGCAGACTGGTAATCCATACCTGCGCATCACTTCTACAGGTTCTAAGCTTCATTTTGATGTATATGTTGCAGAGGTTTGAAAGACATCCAGCTGCCACATCAGGCTTTTGTCTCGCTAGCTCCCACACATGACGACGCCTCCTCCTCCTTGATGCGAGAGTGATAGCTGGGAATAGTCAGCTCTCAGCCTGCTGCCTGCTTTGCGCTGACGCGGTGGGGGCGACTACAGAATATAGCGATGGCTTTTCAATAATGGGTAGTAAATGAAATGACTAGTTAGTGAAATCAAAGTCCTATGTTGCAAACAGGATGGGCATTTTCATCTTGTGGCCATCCACAATGAGATGAATCCATTTGTAAAACATAATAGCTGACGCACAGACATGTCAATCATGTCTTTTTTCCCCCCAAAATAATAACAAGCAACTTCAGGTAGAATAAATATTTGTTTCCATCGCATTATTTGTGCTTTCTAAAATAACNCAGAAACATTGCATGCAATAGTTCACCTTCCACCTTCTATTCCCCTCTTTCTGTCACTCTCTCTCTCGCTCTCTCTCAAACACACACACGCTGCAGCGCTCAGTCCTTGTCTCAGTCCTGATAATAGTGCTACTTTAATGCATAAAGTTGGCGGTCTGCGGGTCGGGTCGGGTTTGGGTGGTTGATTAACGAGTATTTTTTCTCATAACGGGTCGCGTGGGTGCAGGTGTTAGAAAATCCATACCTGCGCATCACTTCTACAGGTTCTAAGCTTCATTTTGATGTATAGGTTGCAGAGGTTTGAAAGACATCCAGCTGCCACATCAGGCTTTTGTCTCGCTAGCTCCCACACATGACGATGCCTCCTCCTCCTTGATGCGAGAGTGATAGCTGGGAATAGTCAGCTCTCAGCCTGCTGCCTGCTTTGCGCTGACTCGGTGGGGGCGACTACAGAATATAGCGATGGCTTTTCAATAATGGGTAGTAAATGAAATGACTAGTTAGTGAAATCAAAGTCCTATGTTGTCAATCATGTCTTTTTTCCCCCCAAAATAATAACAAGCAACTTCAGGTAGAATAAATATTTGTTTCCATCGCATTATTTGTGCTTTCTAAAATAACTTATTCAGATTTGGGTACATCCCTAGTAACGCAGCTGTCCTTGGGATGAGTCCAGAGCTCCAGTAAATCTGTCAGGACATTTTGATTGTAAACAAAAGTCCAAACTTGTGCTTGCCGAATTAATTATTTTCTCTGTCATGTCAGTTATTACAGTGAGTTATTCCGTTTTGCCACTTGCCACTTGTTTGCAGTAGTGGGTTGTGCGTGTAGGCAGAATCACCTTAGCTTTCAACTGTTTATGTTCACCTCTGTTTCCTGCTGCACAGACCAACTGGATAGCAGAGGCACACACCTAAAGCTCTCCAAAATCCTGCTCACTTTATGCACCGCTGGCACAGCGTGGATAGGTTAAAGATATAATCTCAAAAATTTTCATTTAAATATCTGTCTGCTAAGTCACTATCTATTGCCGAATGAGCCTATGGCCAACTGATGAAAGCCCTTGCATGTGCAGTATTACGACCTGGGTGTTGGTGCCAACTTTACTGGAAAAATCACAAGTTAGGCTTTTAACAAGGCTTTTAAAGCAATAGACTCACTCTTCAACTCACCTGTGTGTGAAGCGGCGTACTGTTTTTTCCGGTCTCTGCTAGTGTTGCGAGTAAACGCTTCTATGGCCGAGCAAACAAAGAAAAGGTTTACAACAGAGGAGGAAACTTGGGAAGTGAGGACCAAAAACACACCTGCAATTACC
>NTHP01000326.1:533849-552917 GCA_003416845.1 Oplegnathus fasciatus
TCTATGTCCCGAACCTGTGGAAGAAATATTTTCCTTTGACATTCATTCATTGATTTTATCCCACACAGTCAAGTACTCAAAGTAAATGAAGATAAGAGGTTTACTTCTCTTCTGTTGTCATTTATGCTCTTTCTTGTTTGAAAATTTGATCAAAAAGTAAAATATCACAAATAATCACACTGTTCCACACTGTTCCTGAGGGAAAGAAACTTTTATTGAACTTTCCTGAAAATAATTAATTTCAAGTACTTAAAGGTGCTGGGTTTGCCTGTCTGAAGGCTGTCTTTTCCTAACATTGCAATATATTTCAAGAAAACGCATTGCATACACAGTGTAGCAGCAGTCTGCCAAGCTTAACTGATCCTTAAAACAGTGTAATATAACACAAGAAGTGCTCTAGCAGTTGGCTAATATTTCAGCGTATAGAGATCGAACAATATCTATTCACTGAAATGTTCTAATGAGGCCATAGCATTTAGTAGGTATTGACTGAGCTGACTAAGCTTTGTAACACTTTATGGTAAGAGGTATGTATTAGCATAAATCTGTGCATATAAACACGTGTATGTAAAACTTCATGAATTATCACTTGTGAACAGCATCTGTTACAGTCTGGCTCTCTGTCCCACCTCTCCAGTCACATTCCCTATTCCCCAGGGCCCTTCATTGACATTTTTCATCCATCCATACTCACCTGTTCCCACTGCTCTCATCAGACCTACCGTTACCTGACCTCCCCCGCGCAACTGCTCACCTGTCGTCACTTTCCTCATCAGTCCTCCAGATATTTAACTAGCCCATTTTCTTTCACCCCTTGTCAGATCGTCCTAGTTGCTATCTTGCCTTGTGTTTTTGCTTTGGAGCATCTGTCACCTGAACCTCAACCTCAACCTACCTGCCTGTTTGCTACCTGTACCGGCCTATAAGCTCATTTCAACAATAAATCACTTAAGTTATCCTGCCTGCATTTGGGTCCTTCCGCTGTGGCCACTCTCCAGCACCTTGTGACAGCGTGTTATGCATACGTTAAACAAAGAACATAGATTAATTGGTGCAAGAGCCAGAAAAATTCCATCATATCAGTGTCTTAGATAGTCAGTATGTGATCATATTTTGTTTGTGGTAATCTGCCGTTAAATGGGCAGACTAAAAACCTGCGAGGTTCAGTTCGTTTAGACTGATGTAAAAGCTGTAAAACAAACTTTGGTGTGGACCAAACAACTGGACTGTGAACACCTAAAGAGGTAAGTCCTTGTCTTCTTTCAAGCAGACTGGTAAGTTTCATTTGTAGTGTGAAAGCAAAGCAGATACAGATCATACTGGATATGTGATTTTTGCATGAATTCAGAAGTGAAACTACTGCCACTCAACCTCATATTTCATAAACAATGACAGACAGCCAGAAACAGAATAACAAGATAAAAACTGCTGCACATTTGTGTTACCACAGGTTATTCTATGATCTTGAAAATCTATAAAGGAGATCGCTTTGTTCAGTGCCCATGATCAGTAGATGGGCTGCAAGTATTTAATGATGGTTTAGCATAAGAATTCACACTAAAATCACATCACAAAATCCTGTCTTTACTTTACAAAAAAGGAGTTAGAGTTAACTTGAAAGTGGGCTGAGATCGCTTAATAACGTGGGTCTCCATTCACTTTCAGTTGTCGTCACACCACAGATCTATTGACAGCTTTGACAGCAGTCTAAGGGCCCTTTCACACCTACCTTGTTTGGTCCGGACTTTCCAGTTTGATCCAAACCAAAATTACAAATGTGAAACCTCCCCCAGACTGTCCGGACCAAACAGTCGAACCGTAGTCCTACAAAAAGAGGTGGTTTCAGTCTGGATCAAATTGAACCATGATTCGGTTCATTCGTAGTGTGAAAACATCTTTTTGGATGGTTCGGACTTTCGGACCAATTACAGGAAGTTCTGGCAGGCTATTGTCAGACCCTGATAAAGGAAAAACACTGCAAAAAACCCCAAAATGACCCGTGGATGCAAATTCTGACACTTTTCAATTATTTTCCAATATTTTCAGAGAGGATGAGCAATATACCTGCCAAACTGACAACATGCTGACATCAGACACACGCCTGTCTACAAACCAATCAATTATAGGTATACAGAGATGCAGCTCACATAGGTGATGATGACAGGACGTGGGTTTGTCATGTGTATTTCTTTGGTTCATTTGCATAACTGCAATGTGAAACAAAGACTAACCGAATCAAATGTATACAATATAACAAGGCTAATTTTTGCCTTGCTTCACACTTTCAGGTGTTAAAAGGCCCTAAACTTTCCAAGACCAATGATCACACACACTTTGCAATTAGCCAGGTGTGTGGAGGTGTGAAAAGATTTTAAGTTCTCTCTGAAGCTGTCTTGTTTCAGTCTTTACACAACTATTTCTTTCACTTTTTGCGTAAAATGAATGTCTGACTGAGACTGAACGCATGCATCATTATCCTCATTTGTATGATTCATTGCATCTCACCCCACTCTATAAGGGCAGGCTGTCCATTCAGAACATAGACAAGACACTTTTGCATTTAGACATGGTCGGACAAAAATGAGTGGTAACTAGTTTGTTTGAAGCATATTAAACCCTTAACCATAGAGCCACAGTCTAGAAGCTTGAAAGGAATTTACTCTTGGTGTGGTTGAGGCACTGAAATGAACCATGGAAACAACACCATCTTAAGTCCTTTAATGGTTACTAGTGCTGATTAGGCTACTCTATTGAGCCTCAGACCCTATTTTCACTTAGTATTTATATTTATTTTTTACATTCTTTTTCATCTTTAGTATTTATGTGATCTGTATCTTATCTTATTTTACCTTCTTCTGGAAAACACACAACTGCAGGTGTTAATGCACTCAGAACACATTACAATCAGAATGCCGTCAGATCAGTTAGACCACATCTGGAGGTCTGGCTTACATTGTGATCAGATCTCAGCCAGGTGTAAATGACGTGACATTAACAGTTTGGTCACATTCTTAAGAAAAAATCCACCCAACGACTCGAAGGTCACTTGACCCAACGATCTAAAGCAGGTGATCATCATCAAGAGATAATAAGTAGAGCCCATGCAGCAGATTCACCTAGGACCAGGGGTGAAAGTAAGCTGGTATGGTCTGGTACTCCGTACCACTAACAGATTTAGTACGCAGTACCGGTAAGAGTGGACAACAGCTGCCTGCCAAAACCCACATACAACAACTCCATCACAACCGCATTTCCAACAAGAAAACACTAACGTCAGCATAAACAACCGTTAGTTTTCTTATAAATTGGTTCTAGATAGCTCCAGTGTGTTTGTGCCCAGAACATGCCTGTGCTGTGGGTTTTTAATCCATGCTGTAGGGAACTCCAATAACATTGCTGCCTTTCCACAACTGTTTACAGTAGTTACGTTACTGGCTGCTAGCTAACATCAACTTCTGCTGCAGCTGACTGGCTGATATCGAGGACTGTGGAGTCCAGCATTTGTTGCAAAAATCTCCGAAGTAAAATGACAGACAAAATAAGTTGTGATGTTTCATGATGTTCAGTTTCATTCCAACAACACGGACAGCAAACAAGCTATACGACTTCCATGGATTGTTCCGTAACTCCGGCATGTAACATCTTTACTTCCTAAACAAACACAGTGCTTGGAAGGGTGCGTTTGATTTATTGTTCTCGTAGGCCTACTTTGGATTTTTTCACAACCAAACCACGCACTTAATTGATGTCGTTTGAAAAACATGCTTAGAAGTTATCTTCCATTTTCATGTGCACATTTTGCTCATCATCATCTCTTTTTTCATTTATGTGCCCAATGTTCTGAAAATTCAAAGACAGAGACTTGTTAACTTTTCAACTGTTTTCAATGAATTTAGTCAATTTAATTATAATTTTCTTCAAATTTAAAACAAAACTGTTGTGATTTTGAGATGTTGTCAACATTCACAAATTATTCTGTGGCACTTACAACATTTAAATAAATTATTTGCTATACATAATGTCAAGTGTTTCTAATTTCCTTCTAGGCGTTTGAATGCGTATGTTCAGGGATGCACGAAGCTGGCGGCAGGAGTAGAATATAAAGCACTGAAGGTTGGGGTAGTAGTACCGGCAAGAACTTCAATCTACTTTCACCCCTGCCTAGGACGCACCATGTGCTGTCACATCCACCAGCTCTGCTTAGCTAAATTACTTTTTGGGATCGAGAACACTTATTAATAACAGGTGTAAATGCAAAGGCTGTCATTATCCAGATTACGTATTCAGATCCAGATCCAACCTGCTGAGAGTCTGGTGGCATTTGGTTGGTTAAAGGGGAAAGGTTTTTGACAACAGACAAAGTGGTATTATGGCATAAAAGTGCTGGGAAAATATCACTATTAAATAAAAAAAAACAAAAACAAAACTTAAATATAGTATTTAATACAGAAGCACATTGCTGCCACCATTGCAAATTTCTACAAGATTCTTTCCAGGTTATATTTTTCATGTTATCATGTCCATTTTCCTCATTATTACAACGTACCGTTTTTTTCAATTTTAACCAGAAACATTTTTGTTATATACTTTATTCCTTAATCTCGTTATGTCATTAAAAGCTCATATCCTCATTCATAATAACGAGAAGTTACAATAAAAATAAAAATGAACTCCAATTAAACTGTTACTGTGAGAATTCTGATGATAAAATAACATAGAAGTTATGTGTACAATGATTTACTGAATTTTACAATATATTTAGTCATTTATTCTGTGTATATTCTTTTATTTATTTTCTAATGTCTTATTTCATGAGTTAGTTTTGGATTTCTATACCTTTTAACATAAAGTGTTACCAGTAATCTTACCCACAGAAAAAGCATTTATTTCTAATGTACACCATAGGGGTATCGGTGTAACCACAGTAAGGTTTAGTTTACATTAAGCACAATGTCCTGTATCAGACAGAGACACACATGCAGTGCCTACTTGATGCCTGGGCTTAAACATGACTCAAGTCAACAGCCCCAAGGTTTTGTAGTTGTGTCAATTTACAGTTACTCCCAGGGATCACAGCAGTCTCTGCAGCTCTGCAAATATGGCTCTGAAATGTTGGAAATCTTGATTTTACCAGTTTATAGTTCAGTATATGAATTTGCTGTATCATTTGTCAGTTTCAGTATCAGTATGGTGACAAACTACAGGACAGATCCACTTTATTTTCACCCTACTCTCCTCCACTCCCTCTCACAGATAGACAGACCAGTAGACGACATTGAAGAAAAGGAAGGAGAAGGGGAAGAGGGCTCTTGCATAGAGGTCAATACGTTTGGCAGCAGCAGGTATGACAGGTTTGGGTGGTGGGGGTTTCTTGTTGGCTTTGTTCTGGGACTTTAGGGCCCCTGTCACTTCAACTGGTTTACCATAACAGTCAAAGTTGGAAAGTTCAAAGTCTCGAGGTAAAGATCCCACGATGCTGAAATCATTGGAGCGAAGGTCTGACTTGGAGGTGCAGACTTTTTTACAACGAGTTTCTACCACCTGGTAAAAGTGAAAAGAGTAAAGTCATTTGATACTGTCACTCATGGCATTTTGCTGTATAAAGAGAGTTGTCAAATGGTTTCACTCTTGTCTTACAACTTTCCAGTCCTAAGTCCTTAATTTATGGGGTCCCCCAGGGGAGCATGCTGGGGACATCAGTCTTTTTATTATACATTAGTAATTAAAAATCTGCCTGCTTATGTGATGTCTTTGTCTATGAGGACACATGAAGATAAAGCTTCAGAAGACAGTTTGTTCAGTATCAAGCTGCGCATTATGATAATACATTTTCCCTTCATTAAGGGAAACCATTAATGCCTCATTACCAATTCTTGCTGGGGCACTAATTCATTGCCAGTCTTACTTTTGTACTCTTGTTCCTTACAACTCAAAATCAACTACAAGCTTCAGATTAATCAAAATAAGCTTATTCTTTTTTTTTATTTGCATACAATTTACTGTTATAATAATAATCTTATCTTCAAGTGCATGTGATGCTTATTAAAAATAGTATAAGCAACAGAAATATATTCATGCAATATATTCATGCATGGTGCTGGTCCATTTGGCCAAGTTGTGTTTACCTGCAGAGTGTTGACATGTATGGGTGTTCCACCAGTCCCATTCACTGTGTTGTTAGTTTTATTTGAAGGCTTCTTTCCTTCTTTCTCTTTCAAAGCTTTCTCCTTCGTGGCCATTTTTGCTTTCTCCTCCTCAATCAGTTTGGGACTGTTCAGTATCACCTACAGAGAAAGAGAGAGGGAAACAGAGAGAGGGAGAGAGAGGGAAATGTATGTGTGTGTGTGTGTAGGTGGGGTGGGGGGGGTGAAAGAGAGAATAGATTACGTGGATTTCAAGGACACAATTTACTGCATGTACATATTTGTTTATTTGTTCATAAAAATAAAAAAAACTGCAATGAAAGGGCAGTTAACAAAATAGTCACATATTGCAAGGTATTTACATGCCTATTCACAAATCATGTGTTTTGGTTCAGGCCAAAACACAATAAAAGCCTCACTACCTCGTTAAAAATGAGTGAGAGAAAGAAAGAGGAGAGGAAGAGAAAAGAAAGCGTTACAGAGAGAACAGTGAGCATAAAACCAAAACTTTACTTTATCTTGGCCATATTTCATTGTCGCTACTTACTAAATTAGTTAATTAAGCTGAATCTTTTTAAAAATAAGACAATAAAAATCAAGAGGATAAGAGTCTGTGTCAGTGGGGGTCCCGTGCCTTGTAGAGTTGTCGGGTGCAGTCGGAAAGAAACTGTTCTTGTGGCATGAGGTTTTGGTCATGATGGACCGCAGCCTCCTGCTGGAGGGGAGTGACTCAAAAAGTTTTTTTACAGGGTGAGAGGGGTCGGCCACAATCTTTCTCAATGATGGTGGTGTAGAAGTGAACCATCATTGGGTGCATCTCAAATCTGTTATTTCATATTTCCTTGCTCCTTGCTAGAACCGGAAATCGTTCTGGTCCGCCATGTTGATGACCGTCCCGAAGCTCTTATTTCTGCTCCGAGGAGCAAGGGTTGATGAGTGATGAGGGATCTCTGAGGATCCATGAGCGAGGGTACACGAGAGCAGCCTTCACGGAAGTCTTTTACCGGCTGACCTTATTGGATATCAGTTATTGATTGGACGCTGGAGCTGACTGGACTGATTTGATACATCACAACATCACTGGAGTTTCATACCGGAGTGAAGACAGATAACAGATTAAACTCAAGTGTATCACTCTATATATTTGATTTGTTTTCTGATTCACCATCTAGTTCAAATATGTGTTCATTTTAGGTCTGAACAGCAAAAGGACCACAAACAACTTTCTTCATTATCATGCTGCAACATGAGGTGATGGTGGCGGATGAATGGCACGACAATGGGCCTTGTCACGGTATCTCTGTGCATTCAAATTGCCATCAATAAAATGCCCCTGTGTTCATTGTCCCTAGCTTATGCCGGCCCATACCATAACTCCACCACGGGGCACTTTGTTCACAACATTGGCATTAGCAAACCGCCCGCCCACACGACGCCACACACGCTATCTGCAATCTGCCCAGTACAGTAAAAACTGGGATTCATCCGTGAAGAGACCACTTCTCCAAAGTGCCAGACGCGATTGAAGGTGAGCATTTGCCCACTCAAGCTGGTTATGACAACTGCAGTCAGGTCAAGACCCTAGTGAAGACGACAAGCACGCAGATGAGCTTCCCTGAGACAGTTTCTAACAGTTTGTACAGAAATTCTTTGGTTGTGCAAACCAACTGTTGCATCAGCTGTGCGGGTGGCTGGTCTCAGGCGATCTTGCAGGTGAAGAAGCCTGATGTGGAGGTCCTGGGCCGGTGTGGTCACACGTGGTCTGCGGTTGTGAGGCCAGTTGGATGTACTGCCAACTTCTTGGAAACAACATTTGAGATGGCTTATGGTAGTGAAATGAACATTCAATTCACAGCCAACAGCTCTGGTGGACATTCCTGCAGTCTACATGCCAATTGCACACTCCCTCAACATCTGTGGCATTGTGTTGTCTAATAAAACTGCACATTTTAGAGTGGCCTTTATTGTGGCCAGCCAAAGGCACACCTGTGTACTAATCATACTGTTTGATCAGCAGAAATGCTCACTAACACAGATTTAAACAAATTTGTGAACAAAAGTTGACAGTAATATATCTATTGTGTACGTAGAAAAAGTCTTAGATTTTTTATTTCAACTCGTCAAAAATGGGAGCAAAAACAAAAGTGTTGTGTTTATACAGCAAATGAGTGAGTAATCCAGCATTGATGACAGACAGTGTTTCTTTGATCCCCCCTTTTGGGAGAGGTGAGAAGGGGGAGGAGATCAGACACATACTCCTCTGGAGGCATGCAAGATTTGACATACATACATCCAACTTAGATTTTGTCTTATTGTAAGTTATGATCAATTCGCTGGTTAGACAAGGGCATATTCACATTTTCCATGTCGTTATCTGCTCAGAAAGTCTACACACATGGGTTGCATCTTTTACAGTTTACCGCATTGGTGTAAACAATTCCTGGTGGCTCTGTTTCTGTGGTTCCTGCATCAAATCAACATGTTAAAGCAAAACTTCATACTTTTCACATATTCATAACTAAGCATGTTGCATAGTCTGTCCCTTTGTTCTTTCGTTCATCAGTTCACAGTACTGAGGGTGTTGTGAACTTCCTGTACTGTTGTGAACTTCCTGCCCTAGAATGTGAGAATTTTGACAGTTTATCAAGTTAGTGGGTCCCTGAGGTGAAGTCTTTGGCCAGATGTTGCTGGTAGATGCAGGTTTTAATGTGGGTCAATGCTAAACACTGCATGTTGTTGAGGTAGCGTTGGTGATTCCACACTGGCCAGACGGTGGCTGTTTGGATCGGGAGGAGTCGGGCTCACACAGGAGAGAGAGCAAGAGAATGTGGGTTGTGGGGCTCTAGATGGTTCAGTGTTATGAGGTGGCCTGGTTTTTTGGCCAGACGCAACATTGCACTGGCTTGAGAAGTTACAGCAACTCTTTGCTGTTTCAAAAGAAAGCAGTGCAGGTTGACATGGAGATAAGGACAAATGCCCAAAGATTTGAGAGAAGGAGTGGAAGAGAGGAAGAGAAGAGGGAAGAGAGTGGACAAAGGATGTCCAAACCAGTTGTAGTTTGGGTTAAAGGGGTGGTGACCAGAGGAGTCACACCTCTGTTAACTGATGTTCCCATACTCAAATTTGGATATATCATGTATGTCATATCAGATACAAATTTGAGATTAGTTTTCCCAAAAATGGAAGTTATCCTGACATTAATTATTACTGCTGTAATATAAATCTGAGATATAATTTAAATACTTAACCTTGGTAAAATGAACATGGACAACACAGTGCAATTCGTGAATTTGTAATAATTCAGAAATAGGTTTTCTGACACTTACGGCAGAGTTTGTGTTGATTTTGGGGGAAAAATGGTTTTACAGCAGAGGCCTGGAACCAAAGGATGCTTTTGTGTATGTCACCAGATATTGTTCTCTTTTACACACAACAAAGTCCTGTGGGTGACTGACTCAATGGATGAGGATTGAACTTGGTGAAACTCCATACTATTTTCAGTTCTGGTCGTTAGAAGCTCGTCTCGGTCAAACATAGTTTACGACTGTGGGATTCCTCTGTTAACTTCATGTGTGCTGTGTTTGCATATTGCCAACCTACACGACATGGTTTTGTTGTTTCCACGGACGTCTTGATTTTATGTGCATCTAACTGAAATGCGATACCGTCCTGGCATCCAGACTTCCGTTATAAAAATCATAATAATCCCTTGTCATCTTTAGTCGTTATTTGATGTTTTCAGTAACATCAAATGTTTTTCACAGCACATTACATGTACTTGTATACTGTATATAAATATGGAAGCAACAGGATTTCACAGTTTCAAGTTTCCTGTAACCTCAATGTTACAGAAATAATCTTAGAAAGATTTTCCACTCCTTCCTGTTCACTTACTATAGTAAGTGCTTATTTGAACTTTGCCCTTTGTGCGGCCTCCCGGTCTGCTGCTGCCTGTAATCCCATTGTGATCATTGCCAGTGATTTGTCACTTCAGTTTGCCACTTGCATGCATTCGCTGTGTTTCTTGTGGCTTTACCCTAACTCTTTTTTACCCATTCAAGTGACACCACTCAAACCTTATTATTCTCTTTGAAGTGTACTTGTACATTTGCCTTTGTAAAAAAACAAACAATCCAGTGTCTTATATCTCTCATAAACAAATTATTTGTTTGATACAGATCTAATTATACCAGTCTTTCTAAGCCTCCTAATACTGAGCTAAACATGACACAAATCAAAGATGACTTTGCCCCGTTGCTGGTGTCACTGTTGCTTTCTCCTTCTTCCATAATCCCAGACTCTCTGGCCAGGGAGGGTCTAACCCAGTGGGTATGGAGATGTACTGTATAGGTACAGTTTTATGTATGTGTGTGTTTGTGTGTAAGAACTGACCTGCACCACAGCGTATTCCACCAGTGATGAAAACCCAAAAAGTAGACAGGCTATGAGCCAGATATCAATGGCCTTTACGTAGGAAACCTTTGGTAGCTCTGACGCCAAGGACATACTCTCACTGGACAGAGAGAGTACTGATAAAATACCTAGAAACACACAGATGTTAACACATTAATGTTACCATGTGTGAATGATTATTTCCAGATAACTAACATTTATGTAAATTTAACAAAAAAGTGGTTGGTTAGTAGCAGTGATGTGTTTAGTGTGATGATGTCACCATGAAACTTACCATCACTTAGATTGTGGGAATGGATGGTAAAGGAAGGGTGGTTTGATGAATGGATGGATTAAAGGATTTAATCACAAAAGGATACCTGATAAGGGTAGAATTGAGAAAAATAAATAAATTAAATATTCACAATAATTTCTCTATTAGACTGCATTCTATTGGAGTATCTTATCAGTTCAACAACATTATAATCTTTTGTGAAGACGAATATCAATAATTTATGTCTATCCTGACTACATAACATGACATTAATTTGGCAGACACTTGTGTCCATAATTACTTACAGTATGTGCTTTCAACCATCATAAGAACAAGAGCTAGATGGCATCAAAACTTGTAAGTGCATTCCTCGGAAACAAACACCTACGAGTGTGTTCAGTGCTACAGTACATGTGTTTAGTGTTTTTTCTGTGTTTATAAGAAATGACACATCATTATAGTGAGTGCTAACATGGGCTGTCAAGATGCAGTCTGAATAAGTGGCTTTCATCCTGCAATGGAAGATGTGCAGTGAGTCTTCTGCCCTGATTTCAGTGGGAAGTTGACCGAGATGAGCTTGTGCACGCTTATTTTACAAGTAGGCTGTTGAGGAGGATGTTGCTCTGAAAAGCCCTGCTTGAGAATGGTTTGGCTGAAACCCCTTTCAGACATGCACCTCATTACGTAAATGGGTGGGAATTTAACATGTTGGTCTCACGCATGTGGTGGAAAATTAATGAACTGTAGTAGAAAAACTGATTAAGTATAAACATATCATGTGAAGCCAATAGATGGTTGTCTCAGTGTCTTGGTAACACAAGGGGTCATAATGAACTGTACTTGTGTCCAACTTTGTGTGGGAGCTGCAGGCTATCCAGTACTCATAATTAGACCTTGAATAATGTGCTGTGTTCCCTTTATCTCTATATGAGTCATTCCATACCAACTCACCTAGGACCTCCCAGTTCATGTCATGGTTTTTCTTGAAAAAAGTCATGTGAAAACTTCTATTAAATTAATGGGACCCTGCAAAATCCTACAGCTTTACTCCAAATACTTTTTTAATTGTGAATTTTTTAAGTTTCATCATTTCATCACTTTTGCCATTCTTTGTATGTGTATTCAATTGCTTATTTTTCACTGGATTGGGTTGAAATTTGTACTGAACATCCAAGAAACCCTCAGGATCATGTGCAACATGTATTCATGGAAATAGCTGTTGCTGAATAAAAAAAAATACATTTTACCCAAACGAAGAATCTTTAATTTTCAAAAATTAATATCTCCACTAGTGTTCACTTTCTTGCAACCAAATGTTGATTCCGTGTAGTATTAATATACTGTAGTTTGATCACATCTAGAAGTTATTTGGTCCTGCATAAAAAACTGAGTCCCACAGACCTTGCTAAATATAGCTTCAGAGCTGAAAAACACACTTTTTAAGATATTTTGACTGTATATTTTCCCAAGAAGGATTATTTTAATTGCCTTGAAACTTTTTTATTGGAAAGTGTTAATATTCATTTCAGATATACAAAAAAATCAAAGATGTAATATTACTCCTTCATTATATAATCATTTTTGAAAATAGCTCATTTTTTTGTACTTTTAACTGGCTGTAATATTACATTCAGTGGTTTCATTTCACAGGTAGATATTTGTACTACGTTGACTTCAAGGTTTTCTGTCTCTGTGTGATACCTATTGAACCTGTTTTTCAGTGGGTTCAGGAAATTTGCACGTTACAGAGCTGTAACAGAGTTACAGAGATGTACAGAGCTGTAACTTGCAAATGTCCTGAACCCAATGAAGAACAGGCTCACACAAAGGCTTTTAATATCCTTTGGGCTCTGAGCAGGCACCTCACCTCACCAATATCACTGATGCTTGGTAGATGGGTACCAATGATGTTCTGGGCGGTTTTTAACACCCACTACAGAGCCCTCCTAGCCTGGGCTGTGCACAGACCATGCCAATTTGTAATGTTTCCAGTGAGGATGCTTTCTATTGCTCCCCTGTAAAAGTTGACAACGAGAACTTGGCATGGGAATTTTGTTTTCTTAAGTTTCCTTAAAGTTTCCTGGGGCACTCCGGTGTTCAACACTAGAGAGGAGGAGGTGTAACTGTCCTCCCTACGTGTTTGTGAGTAGTGGAACGTAGATTGATAGCCAGCAAAACTCAATAAAGTCGAGTTGAATGACTTTCACGTTGCCACCACATTGTTGTCATTGAAAAAGAGTGAAACTATAAAAAAAAAGGAAAATACACAAATTGCTATCTTTTCCTATTCACTGTATGTTATCTGTGCTACAACACAACTACATGCTAGCAAACGGAACATTCACAAATACTACGGTGTTAAACATCATCCATCATAAACACTCTTCAGTATATGATTCTACACATACAATATATAAAATAAGCTTACAGCCATTGCTTTCTTAAGCGTAACAAGCCAGGACTGAAAAGGATTGCTTCTGGTGTTGGTGCATGGCTGGCAAAACCAAAGATACTTTGTGGATCTGTTGGTTCTGAATGCAAACTGGTGAGGGTCCAGGCTGGCTGGGATGTTGTTTTTGATGTGTTGGAGAACCAGTTTCTCAAAGCAGTTCGTCAGAATGGAGGTGAGTGCCACAGGGCATAAGTCATTTAGACTAGACACTGCAGACTTTCTAGGTACAGGAACAATGGTAATGGTGACTGTCTTGAAGCAGGTGGGAACACTCTCCTGTGATATGTTAAAAATGTCAGTGATGACATCAACTAGCTGGTTGGCACGAGTTCTTAGTACACGGCCAGGGATGTTATCAGACCCAGCAGCTTTACTCATATTCGCTCTTAGCAGGGTTCTTCTTACATTGGCTGACAGTGGCCGGTCACCTGGAAGCGGAGTAGACTTGACAGGTGACTCTTTGTTGAGGAGATCAAAGCGAGTATAAAAGGTGTTAAGCTCACCTGACAACGTGGCCTCACACATGATGGAGGCGCTTCTGCTTTTCAGAGGCTGCATTAGACTTTCTCGTTGTCCGTCACTTTGATGGACAGGGCTGTAAATTCCGTCATAATCTATTATCACCTGCCATTTTCATTTTAATTTTTTAAAATGATAATAAGACATATTTATTTGTATTTAATTTTCATTCATTTTCATTTATTAATAATTAATATACAGAACAAGCTTATAGATTATGCATTTATAAGGGCATGGAAAGAAAAGATGAACAGAGACACCGACTGTGCGGTCACTTTTCATGTACCCGCGCTCTGCTGCCACACTGGAAACTGGAATTACCAGCGCCACTTCAGCCAAAGTATTGAAGTCGAGGAACATTTCTCCCAGGGAAGTGATCAGAAGTCGGCAAGACTCTCTGAATGTGGGATTTCCCAATCCTGCAAGCACTGGCTTCACTGGGAGGAAATCCCGCAGCATGAGCTCCTTCTGCACCAGTGGCGCAGCTGCACCCCTCTGTGACCCGTAGTGGTCACAGAGGGGTGCGCTCTAAGGCATGAGTATGATGGACAAGGATGTTAATTACTTAAAGTTACGGTAGATCGCCCTCAGTGTTCTCAAAATGATGGATGGCCTTCAGATTTTTCCGTCATTGTTAAAAAAATGACCACTGCTGCTTCTGTAGCCTGTGATGTTTCAGTGTTGCTCTGGCAGTGTTATATGCTTCCTTGTCTCCTGTCCAAAAGGCAGCTTTTTTGGCTCTGGATGGGGTCCTTACTTCTCCATTCATCCAGGCTTTCTGGTTGGGGAATGATTTTATTGTCTTCGTCATCACCACATTATCAACACTTTTGCTGATGTATGATGTCACTAATGATGTATATTCCTCAAGACTGATGTGGTTCTCTTGGGTGGTGGCATCTCTGAACATGTGCCAGTTTGTGCACTCAAAACAGTCCTGCAGAGGTGCTGTAGCTTCATCTGTCGACTAGGCTGAGCCCCATTAATCAGCAGGATTATAATTACAAACCCATTACTTTTCCATGGATCTGACACCCTGCATCTCTGTTCTCCATATGCCTGCTCACCAAAACTTTGCTCTGAGTAGTTAACGTTATGGATATGATTTGGATTGTGATACTAAAGATAAGATAATAATGTTAAATAGAACATGATGCTGTGATATTGCCGCACCAAGCACAGACACACAGACTTTTAAAAGGGAGCCGTTGTTTGAATAGAGGACACATTGCTATTTTTTTAATGTTTAAATATTTTAAATAAAATGTTGACACACATCACATCATAACCTGGCAATCGGATTGCCTATCAGCGACTATTACTCTTATTGGCTTTTTACTTGCTTGCATGAAGCTTTTATTGCACTTTCAATAGCAAGATTTTACTTTCCAAACGGAAAATCTACCCACATTTGGCGCTTGGCGGGTCTTAATTTCAGACCCTGTGTGGTAGTGAGTGTGTGTGTGTGTGTGTGTGTGTGTGGCAGGGTGCGCCCCGGTGTTGGTGTGGCTTTTAAATCACGATGTTACGATGGTGGAGGGCTCAGTGGTTGATGACTGTCAGCCATACAGGAGCATCTGTACTTTTGACGGTATTAGAATTCTAAATTTCTAAATTCCCTGGTATACCGTAATACCTTAATACCGCCAAGGTCTACTGCCCACAACTTAACTGCTTTTTTCTGATGGTTTGACCCTCAGGCAGGAGAAGCAGGGAAGTGTGGTCTGATAGACCAAAATGGGATGGGGCTTTGTAGTTGCCAGGAATGTTCGTGTAAACATGCTCAAGGGTATTGTTTCCCCTGGTGGGAGTGTGGATATGCTGGTTGAATTTAGGTAAAACAGATCAGGGGTCTGTTTGATTAAAATCACTAGCTACAATAAAAAAATACCATCCTGTTGTGTATTTTTTGAATTTGCATGAGGAGGAATGTAAACAGCAACGACAAAAACACTGGTGAATTTTCTGGGCAGATAATACGGCCGGCATCTTAACATGGAAAACTCGACATCTGGGAAACACTGTCTATCAGCTTTGACTATGTTTGAGCACCAAGAGTATTGATGTAAACACAGAGGGATCACAGAATAAGAGAATAAGTACTAAATTGAGCAAATGACATAAGTAAATATGAAACAATAAAGCGCTGTTTAGCAGATTGCTTAGACACTGTCTTACTTTTGAGCTCCGTTCAGTTGAATTGAAATTGGTTTGTGTTGTGTCGTTTTGTGTCTTTGATGCTGCTTTTATTAACCATTTTTAGGAATATAGGAGACCAGAACTACCTCAATTGCATCTGTTTCATGTTCTGATTTTCAACTTGCCATCCTTCGCTTCTGATTGGAAGCAAGGCACAGCCTCAATAATGCAGTCCAACAGTTCCAAGACTCAAAAGCAGGAGGAACTTAAAGGTCCTAAAACACCTAAACACTTACACCCAAACACTGGACTGATGGGGAATGGCCATTGAGGGTTCACTGGTTTCTAAAAAGATAAAAATGATGACTGAAACAGTGAGTTCAGGAATAGGGAATTTGTGCGAATGTGCTACAAAATGGGAAGAAATAGTAAAAGAGCATTGCCCACCAAAGGTTAGTTGTATGTATTCCTCCTGCTCCCTCTGCTTCCCCTGCATCACCAGCCGTGATAAAAATAAAGTGAAAAACATAAATGAGATGAAGACTTATGTTCAGAATTTGACAAAGAAAGTGCCAATGTAAGTGCAAAAATCCCACTGCTTGCAAAGGCCCTGATGATTAACACCCAGGCCAGATTGAAAAACAAGCCTCAGCTATGTGTCATGCTTGGGTTGAATCACATTCTCATACCAACAAAGATAAATTAGTTCAACAGTTAATCTCTAGAGATGCGGAAGAACTGGACATTCGGCTAGAGATTGTAAGGCCAGAAGTGAATATTACACTCAAAGTCAGCCTAATATGTAACACATGTCAAAAGACCAAAATATGCAATATCAGGCACCAAATCATAGGCCCTAATACCCAGCGCTCTTGCTGCCCCCTTCCCCTCCCCACATCATGACTGAACCATTCAAAAATCGTAACAATGCATAGGGATGTTAGGCGGTAATCAACACTACTTCAAGAAACAGAGGATCCAATGACAGATGTTGTGGTTAATAGGCAGAGGGTTTTAATGTTGGTTGATAGTGGAAATGGAAATGAGCGTCTCTGCTGGCGCGGTCTCTGTACACTGTTACCAGGAATATTTCTTTCCAATGTGGGTTCACTGTGTAACAAACTGCTACTGGTAGGGAAAAACAGACGTTTCTTCATCTTCCGTTTTATGCTAAACGGAAATGTAGCTGTGTGGATTGATACTGGACTCTGTGCTGCAGCTGGCAGGCTTCCAACTTGTCAGAGCAGATCGCAACACAGAACTTTCCAGCAAAACCGAAAGGTGGAGGTGTCTGTTTTTATACTAACAGTGGGTGGTATAAGGATGTGACAGTGATTCAACAGCCTTAAAATGTAAACCCTTCTACTCCCCACGTGAGTTTGTTTCATTAATTCTGGTCGGTGTTTACATTCTACCGCGGCCAACGTGCAAGAGGCACAGCACATGCTCACTGACCAGATACTGTATGTGGAGCGGACAAACCGGGACTCCTAAGTTTTTGTCCTCAGTGACTTTAAAAAAGGAAATCTCAGCCATGAAATCCCCAAATACAGACAATTAATTAAATGCCCAACCAGAGAGGAGAATATTCTGGATCAATGTTACACAACAATCAACAATGTCTATTACGCCATCTCCCAAGCTGCACTGGGATACTCTCACCACATGATGGTCCACCTGATTCCTAGCTCTCTAAACCTGTTGTGAGGACATCAATGCAGTTGACCAGTGAAGCTGTGGAGGATCTTTGGGCGTGCCTGGATTGTACTGACTCGGATGTCTTCAGGACTACTACCAACAGTCTGGATGAGTACATCATACATCAGCTTCTGTGAGGAGGGTGAGTTACAACAATGACAAACCCTGGTTCACAGCCAAACTCACACAGTTATGGTCGCAAAAGGAACAATCGTTGAGGAGAGGGGACAGGGACAGGTCCAAAGAGTCAAAGTACAGGTTTAGCAAGGAGGTGAGAGAAGCTAAAAGACTGTACTCTGAGAAACACCAGTTCTCAACAAATGACTCTGGTTCTGTCTTGAGGGGGCTCAGACAGATCACAAACTTCAAACCTAAAGCTCCCCACTCTATAAATGACTTGTGCCTGGCCAATGAACTGAATGAGTTCTACTGTTGCTTTGAAAAACAATGGGACAGTGCTGACACCATCCCCCATGACTACATCCACCAGCTCCAGCCCACAAGCTCCACCCTTCCCACCTCAGCAGGGGCCTGGGCATCTCCACAACTGCCCACCTCAGAGGCCCCCTCCTCCCCTTCCATAAGGATGACTCTCCGTCCTGGAGAGGGACGTTAACAGGCTTTTTAAGAGGCAGAGGTCAGAGTCTGTCTCTCCATCCACCCTGAAGCACTGTGCTGATCAGCTGTCTCTGTTTGCCTGCAGAGCCAACAGGTCTGTAGACAATGCAGTAAACATGGCCCTCCTCTTCATCCTCTCAGCACCCGGACTCCTCAGGAACCTATGACAGGATCCTGTTTGTGGACTTCAGCTCTGCTTTCAATACCATCATCCCGACTCTGCTACAGGACAAGCACTCCCAGCTGAGTGTGCCTGACTCCACAGAATCACAGACTTTCTGTCTGACAGGAGGCAGCATGTGAAGCTGGGAAAACATGTCTCTCTACTCTTCTCCCTGTATACCAACAGCTGCGCCTCCAGTCATCAGTCCGTCAAGCTCCTGAAGTTTGCAGATGACACCATCCTCATTGGGCTAATCTCTGGTGGGGATGAGTCTGCCTACAGGTGGCAAATTGACCATCTGGTGACCTGGTGCAGTCAGAATAACTTAGACAGTGGAGATGATAGTGGATTACAACAAGGACCCAGTTGAAAAAAAAAANNAAGCACAACAGGGGATATACTTCCTGCAGAAGCTGAAGAAGTTCAATCTGCCAAAGACAATGATGGTGCATTTCTACACCACCATCAGTGACTCCATCCTCACCTCCTGCATCACCATCTGGTACACCACTGCCAATGACAAGGGCAGACTGCAGCGTATCATTCGCTCCTCCAAGAAGGTGATTGGCTCCAATCTGCCATCCCTCCAGGACGTGTGCTCCTCTAGGCATGCAGGTAAGACTGTGGCAGACCCCTCCCACCCCAGACACAAACTGTTTCAGACATGCCC
>NTHP01000326.1:553109-585004 GCA_003416845.1 Oplegnathus fasciatus
TATGCGTTACATTAACGAACATCTTTTGGACACTGTCTTGCACATTGCAAATACTCTTTAAACTTAATACTGTGAACTTTTGCACATCTCTTGGGTAATATTTTGCACATTCCTGCATAAAACTGTACAGCTTCATCTAAATAACAGTCATATTGTACACAAATTGTTTTTTATAATATTTTTTCATATTTTTTTGTCAATTTTTATATTCTATATTTATGCTTTTTGACTTGCAGTACTTGTTTTAACCTTTATTTATATTCTCTTCTTACTATGTTTGTTGTTATGCACCAAAACACCGAGGCAAATTCCTTGTATGTGTAAACCTACTTGGCAATAAACCTGATTCTGATTCTTCTCTGGTCCAGGTGGGGCAGTGTGGAGGGCTAGGGCGATGGCATCGTCCCTAGATCTATTTGCTCTTTATGTGAACTGAAGTGGGTCCAGTGAGTCAGGGAGGGAGGAGGTGATGAAGGTTTTGACTAACTGCTCAAAGCACTTCATGATGGTGGAGGAGAGTGCTACTGGGCAGTAGTCATTCAGGCAGAGGGTTTTAGATTTTTTGGGAACAGGGACAATGGTGGTCTCCTTGAAACATGTGGGGACTACAGACTGGAGCAGTGACATGTTGAAAATGTCTGTGAAGACATCTGCCAATTGATGCACACACCTTGAGAGCTCGGCCAGGGCTGCCATCAGGTCCAGGCGCCTTGCATGGATTAATCCTTTTAAAGGATCTGCATACATCTGCCCTGGATATGACATGTGGGCAGGGGTCCTGGGCCTTTTGTAATTCCTCAGCCAGGAAGTCTTTCTCAAAGCATGCATATAATGTGTTCAGTTAATCTGGGAGAGATGCAGACATTATCTCAGCACTGCTGGTTTTCCTTTTGTAGTCTGTGATGGTTTTTAGTCCAGACCACATGTTTCTAGTGTTGGAGCCATGGTATTTAGATTCCACTTTGTCTCTGTTCGTGACAAACATCAAGTACCAGCCCTTGGTTACAAATATCAGTGAGCAAGGATAGTGATACTGATATTTGACAGCCTTAAGCAAAACAAACAAACAAACAAAAACAGAGAGTGGCTAAATTCTGCTCGGTGTAGTGCACCTCCCTGTGAGTGTTGAAGGATGTACATAACTTCTGTAAATATTTGAATACTGCATAACTGAATGTAAAATGTGTATTTGTGGTACTCACCCAATGGCACCCTTGCAGCTGAGGCATCAGGGTTGATCCAGAATGATAACCAGGACAAAACGACAATCAATAGAGTTGGAGCATAAACTCCCATCAGGTAGAAACCAACCTGCCGACGCAATGTAAAAATCACTTCAACACAGGTGTAGTATCCTAGAAACAGACAGAGAAGGAGTATTATGGATATATATATCTATATATATTATTATGGATAACTCAGAAATATTCTTGCAAATATTTACAGAAGATAAAAATTACTGGGAAACTCAAGTAATCTCAAATCTCAGTGCAGAAGATAAGAAGAGGTGCATATTCTGTGTCTTTTGAGTTTTATTTCCTGACAGCCTAACAATGCATTGCATTTCCTACAATTTATTTAATGTCAGCAGAACTGTTTGCTTTAAGTTTGTCTACGTTTCCATGTGTCTCAAAGTCGAGTATATAATAGTCATTAAAGACTACATTGTGGCACTTATCTGTAATCCTTTGTGCCTCAGTTGCTTTAAGTAAAAATGCTGTGTTTTCAATGTGATGTAAATATTTATGTATATATCAAGTTGTCGCACTTGCTGAAACAAAGCCTTGTGAAAAATTACCATTAATTACACACCAGAGTTGGAGCCAAAAGTCACATGATATGAAACAGCAGAGGATCTTTAATAGTAGCTGCCTTTGAACCTGTCACAGTTTGTCTCTCTCTGTCCCTCCTCTCCAGCCAGGATTGTTGGCTTTGGTCTTTTCATGGGATTTATCAGTGATAAGAAAATATAGAATATCACAAGGCTTATCCTTTACGGACTTGTTGCTCTGACAAAAACTTTGAAAAGTTGATGCTAAACTGCATTTCTGACTTAACTTTGTATTAAGAAGCAGCTGAAGGAGTATGAAGAGTTGGAAAAGGTCTAATTAGCAAATGTCAATCAGTGTGTTCCCACCTGCAATTAGTGGTTGCCATGGTAACTGCTGAGTGAGTCCTGGGTCAGACAGTTCATTTAATGGAGATTAAGCTGAGAGGCACCTCACAAACTCTGGCTTATTACTCAAAGAGTGTAATTCCTATTGCCTAGATTTTAACAATTAAATTGTAAAAGAGAAGGGACTCTGCTGAACGCGTTGATGTAAAATATGTGTTTATGTTGTCAAATATGTGGGAAATAAAGCGAGCTAAAAATTTTCTTTTTTCGACTGCCCTTCTGAAATTTCTGGCCTCAGTTAACATTGGAATCCACTGAGCAGTTGGATGGTAGTCCTATCACACATTTTCATCTGTTTGCCCTACCTTGTTTGGTGCAGACATCCAGATTTTTCAGTTTGATCCAAACCAAAATTGCAGGTGTGAAACCTCCCCCGCACCACGGTCCGCACCAAACAGCCTTAGTCTGACGAAAAGAGGTGGTGCAGATCAAACTGAACCATTGTTCTGTTAGTTTCTAGTGTGAAAAGATTTTTTTGGATTGTTTCGGACTTTTGGACCAATTACAGGAAGTTCTGGTAGGCTATCGTCAAAACCGGAAAAAGGAAAAACAATGCAACAAAACAAAATGAGCTGCGGTAGCACATGGGGGACAGGAGAAGACCAAATGTTTAATTGGCATTTGGTCTGACGACTTCATAAACACTTGGAAAATACTCACAAAAATTATGACTTTTCAGTTATTTCATAGAAGGCTACCCACTGAATTGACAACACACCAACATCAGATGCATGAGCTGAGCATTTTGACATTTGAATGAAGTTCCAATGTTGAAGAATGTGGAACTAGTTAAGTGCCAAAAAAGGCGGGAATAATAATGAGCTTCGAAAGAATCAGTCAAATCTTAAACTCACTCAGTTATCAATGTACGCATAACAGGTTCCTTCTTAAGTGTGATTATGCCAAATTCATACAACAATGCATACTTTCTCTTGTGTGATTAGTAGGTCCAGAAGTTCAGGTTCTGAGGTAGAGCTTTTGATGGATTAGCCAAAAGCTAAACTATTAGAGAATGGAGCCTCTACAACAAAGAATAATCTCATATACTACATCCCTCTACTACCAATGAGTCAGCAGCAATCAGGATAGAGAGATTACAAAACATATTGATGAACTACTTGAGTATAATTACTGTGAATACTGACACTGTAAATTTCTACCTCTTATACTTTTTAAAATATGAAGCTTTTGAATCATCACACTTTAAAGCTGGGGTAGGCAACTTTGGAAAAACCAGCAAGAGTAAGCTAGATTTTGAAAGTATCCAACTGAAAATATCGCAGCCCTTTCCTTCAGGCCTCCCTCTAAAGCCACTCCCCCAAAACACATGAACGCACACTGCCTGACTACTGCTGGAGAACGAGTCCACGAAAGAGCTTTGTCGGGAGGAGGGTAGCGCATTGTTGTCACCGCTTACTGTATCAACTACCTCATGTCTCATTCACATGTAAGACCTAACGTTGTCATAGTGAACATAAACAGCTCACTTGCTTTATGCAATATGTCTGCCTAGCCTTGTGGAAGACTCCAGTCATGCGCAATGAGTGCACGGGCAGAGTGCGCGCAGGTAGGCAGGTAGGAAGATAGGTAGACAGGCAGGTAGGCATCCAATCATTTCAGTGTGTTTGGTGGTGCAGTGGTTACAGTGCATGGCATGTGGTTGCAGTATTTGTGGTTCAAATCCCGACTCATCTGGAAAAAATGTTTTATGAAAAAAATGATTTCAAACCTGCAGCTAACTTTGATTGGATGATTGATTACATCTGCTGCAGTTTCTAATTGGTATATTCAAGATTTCAACATTTTTCAGGTAATTCATTTCACATTTCTGTATTTCCAGCAATGCTTTGAAATTTATTTCAGATGCCAGCATTCACACTGCAGTTTCTACAGGAAATGCATTTTAAATGATCAACAGCATATCTATTCTTTTTTTAATGCAGCACTACAATCACATTCATAAACGGATGGCAGTTTTGTAACTTTAACACAGCATTTAAAGTTCAATCATAATGCTAGTATAACATCTATATGTCTATCTACATGTATCTAACACCATATGTTACATCCTGTTTTATTTCGGTGTTTCCTGTTGACCCCTCTAGGTTGACCATCTGATTGGCAGGCACATGTGCTGACTAGTGGGCTGTCTATAGGCTATAGGCTTTTGTTCAGCTCTCTCTCTCGCTCCATCCTGCTGCAGCAACACCTTTGTGGTGCTTGGTATCTGTTTTTTCAGTTATTTATTCAATAAACTTACATACAGTAAACTTCTTTCCTGGTATTGTGTCCTTTATTATGTTTGGTGTTTGAGCCAGACGTAACACATATTATAGAATCAACAAAACAATTTTATTTATTTATGGGACGTGTCACATTAAACACAATATTATTGACTACATATTTTTTGTATTATGGTTGATTACATTACTGGGAAGTTACTATATTAAAAAGTATCAAGGTATCTTTGTAAAATATAATGTAACAGTTGAAGTAGTAATACAGTAGAGGTAACTGTTTGCTTTGTAGTGGTAGTTGTAACTTGGTTATTTGCTATATTCATGCTTAAGGTAGTGGCAGTGTTAATGCTTTAGTAATAATTGTATAATTAATAATTACTAACCTGTTCCTTGGTAGTACTTTGTGCAGTTTCCATATTTTATGTCCTCTTGTTTGATGTCAAACTGAGGGAGAGCAATCTCATCCATCTGAACTGGGTCAGACTGCCACATGAACACAAGATCACTGGTGGTATAGCCAACTAAAGCAAAAATGAAAGTTAATAATCTATATTTTCAACATCAACACACATCAGGTATTAGTTTCAATAGACATGCTATTCTTACATTATGTGTTAAGACCTTTAGGATTTTCTTGAATTTATTTTTTAGACTCTCCTTGTTTTGCCCTTTACTCAGTTATTTCAAGTTTCTTCCCATTGCTGCATACTGGTGACAGACCTTACAGAATATTCTCTGTCTTTAAGCACTACAACTTTCAACCCTCCATTATTTACCATAAACTATGAGATGGGCATGGTAAATGGGCATGCCAATTCAACTGAGGACCCTACTGGAAGTCCTCCAATAATGGTGTAAAGTAAATGAGCATACAGGTCCAGATGGAAAAAAACAACTCAATCTTTTTGGATTTTTCCAAAAGAGAAAGAAGGGTAAGAAGTTAGCCTATGTAGTAACTTTTCAATAATGATTGAAATTGCCTGTTAATTTATAATATGAAGTACATTTCTCTTCATCATGACTGTGGGTGCCATGGTTTAGCTCGCGGGCCATACTCGTCTGATCCCACTGAATACTTTTATTTTTGCAAGGTTTTTCTCGTAAATAAATCAATTTTCCATAAAAAATGTTTTCCTAATTATTTTACACACCTTGCGTTGCATAACATTACTGTGCGTAATAGTGTGGCTCCAAAACAGACAGACAGCAGATGATGGAGAGAGAGAGAAGACTGACAGACAGAGACGGCAGCAGATGATGGAGAGAGAGTGAAGAGAGACAGACAGAGAAAGCAGCAGATGATGGAGAGAGAGAAGAGAGACAGAGACAGCAGCAGATGATGGAGAAGTGAACAATGCACGCACTACGATACGATACGATACACGATACTACTGTATCTGAAAATTGTGTGTGTGAGTGGAAGAAAACCCTGTTAATATTCCAATAAACTGTTAACACAAATACATTTAACTGTTTTTCCAACTCTAGTCAATAAATCTTTAATACAGAGCCCCGGAAGGGACATGGGTGGAAAAAGAAGTCAAAAGTTGAAATCGAAAAAAAGAGAAAAAGATGTACTTTTGTGAGATCTCTTTTTCATTACATTAATGTACTTCCGGGTCAGTTCGGCACCAGGCGCACACAATTAATTAATTGTAATAAACTGATCAAAAGGATGCCAAAATAACTACATCATGATGCCCATTTGTAAAATGTCTGAATTCATGCTTTGTAAGGTCTGTCCGCAAGATGACAAGCAAACAACTTTTAAAATGCTTGTTTTCTGAATGGAGTTGGATCAATCAGGGCAAAATAACATCAAAATAACATCTAAATCATCATCATCTAAAACATCTAAAATAGGCATAAATACGGCAGCGAAGTTATTGTTTATACACATTGTTTATACACATAGATATCTAAGAAATAACTACATCATGATGCCGATTTGTAAAAAGTCTGAATTCATGCTTTTTCAGGTCTGTCCTACAGGGCACAGTGTGAACATAAAACCGAGCAAAATTCTGGATGTTTCAGGGAAGATGGAGTGATGACCTTGGCATCACTTAATAAATCCAATGTGATTTTATTTCAAAATGACTTTATTACCAGATTTTTGCTCAGTTTTATGGTCATACTGTACCCTATAATAATAATAGAATAGGTACCCAGTAGTTAAAAAATAACTACAGTATAAGTTCTTTGTAAGATCCCAAATTGTTACCCCCTTATTCCATAACTTCACATCTTGTTTCCCTAGTACCTACATATACATATGTATTGGTACGTACTGTAACATTACTGGTACACCGTTAGTACCAAAGATTACACCATAACTCAGGAGTAATTACGCTGTACGTTGTGGGCTGTAATCTAAAGTGTTACAGTTGTAACACTTAGGTCAGTTTATTGTCTGGTGATGTGCTTGGCCATTTGGGAATCAGCAAAAAAGAAACAAGACGAGCCATGGAAGAGGATTTGGAACATTTTCTGCGATGGGTTGCTAATGAATTCAACCAGGACCGCCAAGTCAGAGTATGCTTTGCAACGAGAGTGTCCCCTTGCACTGGGTATTCTCTTCACATGTCAGTCACTTATGTGAAAACCGTGCCTACTGCCAAGCACTGATTTAATATCTTTATATTTGAGGCCAATGTCAATATAAAAGTCTATGAATCTCTCCCACGGGTGTGTGTGCTTCATTGTTGTGGTTGTTTCTATGGTGCCGAGATGACGTGGAAGTACATTGACCTAAATGAAAAAGAAAAAAAAAAAGTACTTTTTGCAAGATCCTGCATAACTTTTGCGAGATCTCGCAAAAAGTATATCTTTTTTTTACCTTTTTTATCTTCGATTTTTCCTCCTCCATGTCCCTTCTGGAGCTCCGTAGTTTAATGATAGCAGTTGTGAAGTATTCTGTTTCTACTCAATACTAGTACTAATTACTAACAGCTACTAATATTTTGAACATCACAATTCATAATTAATCTGGAAAGTAAACAACAGTTTTTGAGGTGCACATTTCAAATTTTCAATGATTAAGTCATTTACTTTGAATTTAAATAAGTTGCATAAAGCATCAAAATAGAGCTTGTTTATCAAGGAGGATCCCCTCCTACGTACACTACCTTCCTAGCACCACCGAGCAGACTGAAAATGTCAGCGAAAGAGCCATATATTTTTCTCAGCAGCTAGTGGAAACCAGATGTTTTATCAGTGAACAAAAGATGGTGGCGCGTGTAGATGTGGTGGCCCGTAGCTCACACTCACAAAAACTGGAAGCAGTGTAGGTTGTTTCCTCACTTTTAGTTTGCTTAAAACAGTTTCTGAAGTGGCAGCAAAGTGGCAGAATGAAAGGAGTGACTAGTGTGGCCCTGCATACAGTCCTATTTTTCAGGTAAATGTACTGTTAATGAATAAAAATCCCATTTGTAGAGAAACTTTGAAGTGCCGGTAAGTTATTGCAGGATGACTGAAAAGTTGATATCTCTTCTGTCTCACGGGAAAGCTAACTTGACTGTTCACATCAGCCAGGTTTCTGTTTTTGTGTACTTGTGTACTTCTGTGTACTGCCTGTAATTATCCAACATTGTGTGTGTCTGCGTGTGTGCGTGTGTGTATACTCACAGCTCTCCAGTTGCATCTTACACAGCTGTGTGTCCATTGGGAAGAGTGTAAGATCCAAGGGACAAGACAGCGTCACCGACAGCCTACACACAGAAACACACACACACACACTTTCATCAGGATCACGTCTAAATCAAGATGGTGCCGCAGATGGCAGCCTTTGTACTGCGCTTCCAAACTCACCCAGCTCACTGTGCCAGCCCCCACCTGTCAGTGGATCACAAACTTCCTGACAGACAGGAGGCAGCAGTTGAGGCTGGGGAGCATCACATCCAGCACCCGGACAATCAGTACTGTCACCCAGGGATGTGTACTTCCTGCACCAGCTGCCTCCGGAACAGCAGATCCAGTTCTACTCTGCAATAATCCAGTCTGTTCTCTGCACATCACTGTCTGGTTTGGATCTGCCACCAAACAGGACAGGAACAGACTACAACGGACAGTCAGGACTGCAGAAAAAATAATGGGTGCCAATCTGCCCTCCATTCAGGACTTCTACATGTCCAGACTCAGGAAACATCACTACAGATCCATCACACCCTGGACACGACCTGTTACAGCTTCTCCCCTTTGGTAGATGCTACAGAGCTCTGTACACCAAAACAACCAGACACAAGAACGGTTTCTTTCCACAGGCTGTCACTCTGATGAACACTTGATCAGCCATATAGGGTCACTAACCCTGTAACACCAAACATCCACTTGCTTCCATTATAGATGATATTTTTACAGTTTAAAATGCACTGTTTTTTAACATGTACATATCATCATGCACTGTCAATATAAATCCTGCACACTGTATATGCTGTATTTATTTTATAGTATATAGACATGTATGCATGTACATACTGTACATAATCATCCAGTCCATGCATATCCATTCATCCAGTCATTGGTGCTTTATAAATACTGTATATATATTTATATATACACATACTTATACTAGTCCTGTCTATTCTTTACCTTTATTTGTTTAGCTTTGTGGTCCTTGTTCTTAGCTGCTATGTCTATTTAGGTACATTGAGAACAATGAAAAAAATGGAGTCAAATTCTGGTGTGTACACATACATAGCCAATAAAGCTGGTTGTGATTCTGAGGATAAAGAACAAAACAGCCGCTAAAGGATAATGCTCATTGAATTTTTAATTTATCATTTGTGATTAAAATCCTCTCTCTCTATACTGTCTTCCAGTTTGGAACCACCAGGGCCATCTATGAGACCCAAAAATAAATCAAAATCCAATTTTGTGAAAATGTGAAATTCTTGAAATAATTTACAATTTAAAATCGAAATGTTTCTCATTCTAAACTAATCTTCCTAACACCACTGCAATTTGGTCTATATGGGCACAAGACAAACAGTCTACAGCCGCACTAAGCAGCTCTGTGAGGCCTTAAAGTATTTTACTGCTCTGCCCCCTTTTTATTGATTTTTTTATCATATTTTATCTTAGCCTTTACATTTTGAAGACACTTGCAATTTATGTATATATAACTTCGTAAAGTGTTTTTAAAGTATACCACATTAAACAGGCACATTTTGAGTTAAGACCTCCTCTGTACTAGAAGGCCACCCCTGAGTTGTATTCCTCCTGTTTATGGACCAAATATATTGTCACCCATGTCCATTATTGGGCACTCCCCTTGCCTCTCTGGCAGTTTGGGAACGAGACTGACCTGAAGCCACATGACCATGTACAGGCATGTGGATGTACAGACGGGTGACAAATTCAAGGAAAAAACAACATCAAGTGTCCTTATGCACTGCAACCCTACTATAATATCCTTCTCTATGTAACTGTCAACAGATTGTTCTTGCTGACAGTCTGATCACGTCCTGCATTGACATTCTCAGTCACCTGAGGAAGAGTTGCTCTTCTGTCTTTCCTTACATATCACACTAATGCACGAGCATTACGCTCATCAAATGTGTGCTGGCGACCACGATTTCCAACCCTGTTTACTGATGTCTTTCCCACAGGTCTAAATGCAGATGTCACTTAAGTCACTGTTCCTGTTGAAACACGAACTAGTTGAGCAGTCTTTGTGACTGAAGCTCCTGCCATCCGTTCCCAACAATGAACCCTCTTTCAAAGCCACTTAGATCTTATCCTCTTATAATAATAATAATAATAATAATAAGCTTTATTTGTATAACACCTTTCATACAAAAACATGCAGCTCAAAATGCTTTACATTTAAAAAGGAATAAAAACAGGGAACACAAAAACAAAAAAATAATTTAAAAGGAAAGCAAGTAAGAATAAAGTGCTTAGTGTTGCAGAGAAAGCAAGCCATTTAAAGATCAACCAATAAAAAGACCTTTAAAGACATAAAATGATATTTAAAAGCAAGTCATTTGAAAGATCAGTTCATAAAAAGACATTTAAAGGCATAAAAGGACATTTAAAAACAGCATGCAGGACTCCATATGAAGCACACACATTGTAACAAATGGTGCTAGAGAAATGCTAGGTTAAAGACAAATGTTTTTAAGTGGCGTTTGAAGATTTCAACAGAGCCTGCCTCTCTAATATGTTTGGGTAGGCTGTTCCAGTTTGGGAGCATAGTTGAAAAAAGCTGCATCTCCAGTTTTCTTTTTGGTGGGGTTTTGAGTAGCTAGAAGACCAGCGTTACAGGATCTAAGGGCTCATGAAGGAACATAGAACAGCAGGGACTCTGTGATGTAGGCCGGTCCTAAGCCATTTAGAGCTTTGTATACAAGTAGAAGGACTTTTAAATCAATTTTATAGGATACAAGGAGCCAGTGTAGTGTAGCTAAGACTGGAGAGATGTGTTCTCTCTTCTTTGATTTTGTTAGCAGTCTAGCAGCGGAGTTCTGGATGAGCTGCAGCCTCTCAATGGACTTTTTAGGAAGACCAGTAAAAAGTGCATTGCAATAGTCTAGTCTACTTGAGATGAAAGCATGAATTAATTATTCAGCATCTTGCTGGGTCAGGAATGGCCGTACCTTGGCAATGTTTCTGAGATGGAAGAATGCCATCTTTGTCACTTTGTTTATATGGGACATAAAACTTAAGTCGGAGTCTAGAATAACACCCAGACTTGTTACTTCTGGTTTGATCCAATGAGTCAGATTACATATTAAGTGTTTTGAGTAGCTCATTCCTTTTGCCATCTTGATACAAAATCAGAATCAACTGGGCCTGCTCAGCATTTTTATACATGCCACAGAGCATGATGGGATGTTAATTGCTTAATTGTACGATGCAGTGCACCTGTGTGGAAGCATCTGCATGCGTTATGTTTCTCCACTTATTTATTCTGATTTTTCCTTTAATTTGTCAAACGTCGACTGGTTGTCTTTCATATTTATTTTAACCTTTTTAAATGTTTAATTTTTTAAATTTTTGCTTCATACCGACCCTATTTAAATGTTCTTTGTATTGTGTTTTATGATGACCCTGATGAAGGCCACAAGCCAAAACACGGTGGTCTAACAATAAAGTTGTTCTGTATACTAAAAGTGTTGCTGGAGTTTTGACGTCTTCAGACTTTTTCCCTTCTCCATGCACACTGGAAGTAGTGAAGTTGTGCCATAAATCCCTATTCTGCTTCCACAATGATAACGCTAAGATGCTGATGTTAAACAGGTAAGATATTTACCATGTTCACCATCTCAGGTTAGCGTGTTAGCAGCTGAGGTTGATGGGAATGTCATTCATTTTGCAGGTATTTGGTCATGAACTACAGTCTTGGACGATTTGAAATTTTGACATGACGATGGCACTAGATGAAAAGTTAACATAATGTGTATGCCAAGTTTCATGGCAATCCATCAAATAGTTGTTGAGATATTTCATTCTGGACCAGTGCTTGAAGTGGACCAAAATAAGTGCCAGTACTCCCCTTATTCACACGTTGGCATGTGTATCGGCTGGTATCAGTGAATCATTAAGTATTACATTCTGAATTTCTACAGTGAATAAAAGATACTAGGAGATATTGCTGATGTTCACAACATACATTTATTTAACCAAGGGGACAACCATTTCAATTATTAGAGTAAAAAATAATTGACTATGTAGACTAACTAATGCAGTTTATTTAGGGCCATTATGAATCGCCCAGAGAACCTGGTATGGAGATGACATAAAAGAGTACCGGCAGCTTGTGAGAAGTGCTGGTGAGCAAGAAAAAGTCACGGTACACCAAAGAGTAAAATTTATAAGTGCTGGTACTGCATGCCAGTGAGTACCGGCCCACTTCGAGCACTGTTCTGGACCAAAATGATGGATCCATTGACCCAACTGACAAAACGACGTTGACACGTGAAAGTCCTTTTCGTCAGAATAATTATGAAAGATAACAGTGGTTGACTGCTTTAGCAGCGGCTCTGTTGCTAGGAGTGCTTGCTATTCAGAGTGGAAAGGATTAGGTCATGGGTCCTAGAGACTGATAAAAAAGATAAAAAATGTGTGTTGTACCTCATACTGATCAAGACATCTCCATTCCTGAAGATAAAGAGCAGAATGTTGTCCTGTGTGACATCGTGGAAGTTTGCGTTTTTCTCATTGGCAAAGAAAAGGTCTGGTTTCCACAAACACTGGAACATGTTGGGGTCAACAGTCAGTGCCTCACTCTTAAAGTCAGTAGGAAGTCGTAGACGAGGGTCATTCCATCTCTGACGAAGAAATATATTCACTCTGTAGTCCTGTAGAGAGAGATATTGTATTAATAATTGTCACCATGTCTACTGCTGCTCCTGCTACTACTCGTACACCCACTGCTATTTCTAGCTCTAGTGCTATTACTACACTGCTAATATGATTAATATTAATATTACCATGTTATGTTTACACCGGTGTGAAAGGGTCGGGTCACCCAAATTATGAAAGCACATTATTCCTGTACCTTAATGGTATCTAGCATCAGATGCACTATACAGACAGAAATTCTGAATTTGAAACTAAAGAAAAAAAACCAAAACATCAGGTGTGTTTTTGGTGTGTGTGTATGTATCACCATAGTGGTCTCCTGGATGGACCCAAAGCTATTAATGAAGATGTTCACCCTGGACTCAACTGGGATACCTGAAACACACATACACATATAAGACAAACTTAAAGCAACATGACACCAGACTGTTCTATTCCATGTAAAACAGGAGCATATATTTTCTTATTAGATGCTGTTGAGCTACTGTATATTTGTATATTTTCCACTAGAAAATTCCACATGAATGTACGTACTGTATGTACTGAACATACAGTAAATACATTCATGTGATACACACTATCCTCCAGCCTAATAAAATCCAACATGCTGTTCTTGTTTCTGCCGCCAGGAGTTGCAAAGACTACACAACTATCTGCAGTATCAATGCTTGTGAATACTCTTACTGCATTTCATATAATACATGTGCCGCGCTCGATAAGTACTCATGACCTCTTACTCACAGGGTTGCAGATATTTAGTCAAAGATTTATTAGGACAAGGTTAACAAAGTGCTACAAGTCAAGGAAATTATGTAAAGTTAAGAAGACAACTTCACTGTGATCAATCATTTTAAATGTGGATTTATCACATAGCTGCTGTCATTGACCCGTACTTTGTTAGACAATGTTGTCGCATTCATAAAACATAGATTTGATCAGCAGCCAGCAGCTTGCTATGACTGCTAGTTAACAGGTACTGTTTATGAGTTGTCATCAACTGTTTTTCTGTGCATTTCTCACTTGCTCCATTGTCTGACAAGAGAAACAGAAAAACATGTAGATGAGATTTGGGGCTGTGTCATGGGCAGATATTAGGGGGGGAGGACAGGAGGTCCGGACNNCCCCCCCCCCCTTCCTGAGTTGTCCCCCTCAATATATCATTGTAAACATAACTGTATACTTTTAAATAATATACTAATAATATGCACTGAAAGCACTTGTGCTAGTTATAGACACAAAACTATTATTGGAGTTTTTACACAAAATGGGATGAATTTCTCAGTCATCTATTTTACTTTGTGTAAAATGTGTTGTCTCAATTTTCAGCATCAGTCCACAGCTGAGGATTTAAGAGTGGCTGCCTGCTTTGTAGGGGCTCGGAGTCCCCTCTACTTGTGAGGGTTGCATTGATGAGCAATTAGTGGAACAATTGGATGCATTCTTACAGCTTAATGGGTTGGGTACTACTGCCTCTGCGTCTGCGTTTAAATCTACAAAAAAGGCTGTTTTTGTGTCAAAACAATGTAAACTCCCACACTGCTGACTAATGGCACCTACACACTACACGACTTTCAAAGTCGACAGATTGCTGTACTGATCACATTACATGACTGTCTGTCTTATAATGGGGTATCTTGAAGTTGTTGTGGTTTGCACATTACACGAGTGATCGGCGACAGGGGGTCACACATTACAAGACATTTCACGAGGAGGAATCCCCGACAAGTCTGTCTGGTCTCCAAACTATGTCATAGTCAAAACACATGCGAGGAGTGATACAGGAAAAGATGTGAGACCACGCACGAGACAGGAGTTCTTTCCTCCAAAAATGGATGTCCACAAGAAGCTAGCAATCCAAGTAGATTGTGCGTTGATTTGCAGTGGAAAACCAAGGAAGAAAAAGAAAAGATTATTATGAGGAGCCTTTCTCAAGCCATTCTTGCTGATGTTCTGTTGCAGGTGTTACAACTCCTCCCCCTGACATTTCCCTCGCCCTGTATCTTGTGCTCTCATTGGCTTTAGGTCGTCACTGCTGTCATTGTCGGTAACGAATTCCACACTACAGGATTTGGACTTGCAGACAGGTCCAGATATTTAACCTGCCAGATATCTGTCGATTGTCTGCGATGCATCGGTGCATCGTTCAGATTGCGTCTTTGAAAATTCACACATAGCAATCGTTGCTCACGGGAGCAAGCGCCAATTTGCTCTTGATCTGGGGCTTTTGTTGGCGATCTCCAAAAACTGTCTACGAGTGAAAAATCATGTAGTAATCTGCGGCGTAATACAGTGCGTGGCACAGGTAGGTTTATGTGTAGGAATACGGAAGTTCTACAGTTGAGAAAATATAGTGCCAAAGGAAAGGGCAGTCTGACGGCAAGGTAAAGCGGTGAAAATATTCTTAATACTGTATGGCATATGCTTAAACAGATTTTGATTTTTTTTAGGTGGGCCTTTTTTAGGTGACTAAAATACATTTTGCTGCTGGCCACAGCAGTACATTGCTTAGCTTCCTTGCCGGTACTCCGGCCTGCTTCTCCAAACTGGGGGCATGCCGAACGCCATCTGCTGTAGGTAATACAGTGACTGTGGATAAGTACCTCATACAACCTCACTTCAAAAAATCCGAAATATCCCTTTAACTCAAATGGTAACCAAACATGTATTAGCTGTATAGCCTAAAACCTTGTTTTGTTTTTGCCGCACTAAAGATGATAGGCAGTAGTAATGTGTAGCTGCAGTGCAATTCAAGAGTGTAAGACTTTACATAGCTACTGCAGTTGTCTTAGTTAAGTCTGTGTCTATTGTGGTCTGTGTGTATGTGTGTGTGTGTGTGTGTGTGAGAGTGTGAGTGAGAGAGAGAGAGAGAGAGAGAGAGAGAGAGGTGAAGGACATCTGCTTGTAGCTTGAAGCTTTACAGGGCAAATCAACCACACCGACTCCTCATGTTCTTTCTGCTCTCATCCTGTTTCCTCTTCTGCCTTGCATCTTCTCTCAGTCTCTCTCCCTTTGTCTCATCATCTCCGCATTTTATCTTTCCCTCCTGCAACAATGTCTACTATTAAATAATATTTGCTTTCTTTTTTTTTTGTAGAATCAACAGGCAGGAGCATTGATATGAGGCGCAATGGACTTTTTGATAAATGGAAAAATTATATTACCAAGTTCATTATTAAATAGCAAATGCAATGGATCTGTCACATTAACAAGTCACTGCTCCCTGTTCATTTTACATTTATTTGTTTCATATGTTGTATATGTTGTTTGTTTGTTTTTTGTTCGGATATATATTTTGTTGGAAGGTGTATTGTTTCACTTTTGTTGAAGCTAGGCTAGCACTTTCCCCCTGCTTCCATGTCCTGTACCTGTTTCTCTACTGGATGCACATGCATGAAATTGATATTGCTCCTCTGGCTGTGGGTTAGATGGCATACATGTATATTTTCCTATATCAGAGTATTCCTTTAAAGCTTCTGTTGGTAACTTTTACAATTACGGGATTACAACTTGCCACGTCCCTCTCCCTCCCTCTCTGCTGCACTCGTGACCTGCTTTCAAAGCCCCATCTTGAAGAGGCGGCTTTCTGTAACGTTCTGAGGAACTGGCAGAGGGGAACCCAAAAGTATGACACTGAGACAGGCAGTATGCAGTAAAGTTCAGTTTTACTAGTGAAGCAAGCGAGGGTCAAATACCAGATAGTCAATAAGGTAACCAAATCCAAGTAGAGGCAAGCAGGAAGGTGGGGTCTGGGAATCTGGCAAACAGGATCAAACACAGCCAGGTCAGGCAGAACAGGAACAAGGAGCTGACTAGCTAGGCTATACAGTATATACTGTATACTGAGGGTTAACTGGGGAAATGAGCTGCAGGTGAGGAGATGGGCTGGTTAAACCAAAGTAGGGAGAGGCGGGATCTGACATGACAGGAGAGTTAGTGATATGATAGGAAATCCCCTATACAAATGAGAAAACATGATTAGGTGTTGGCTGGTTTCATGACAGCTTTCATGCATGCACAGGCTGATAACCACAGCAAGTGTAGCAGCCAGGTAAACAACATGGCATATACCAGAGAACACAGAATTTATTTCACTGTACTGTTGTATTTTTATTGTATTGTTGTATTTTATTGTTAAGCACCTTGTATTATAATCTTGCACGAAAGGTGCTATATAAATAAAGCTTGATTGATTGATATGCACTGGTAAGAATGGAACATATTCTGTAGTTCACAAAGCTAGATAAAAAAGTGTTTTACAATGGCTGTCATCTGGCTATTCTTAGCTAGCCCGCTACTTTGTCTTAATTTATAATGCCTCGAAAACTTGAACCAGCTTCATATTAACCTGTTTACTAAGCTAATGCTAGCTAACATTAGCATTGGTTAACCAGCTGATAAGCCAGTAATTTAGCAGCTCATTTATGTTTACTACTAGGAACAAATCCAGCATCGGGACTGGAAGCAGGAACGGTAAATGGGCACATTTAGCCTGACATTTGATGTCATCAGCCAGTTGTTACCTGATGCTCCTTCACCTGTATCTCCTGTCCCAGGACAACCCTCTTGGTGTGTGTCAGAGATGCAGGGAAATACACTCCATCTCTGACAGCCCTACAACCCAACCCAACGGTTGTGGAAGGGAAATGCTGCGTGTTAGCTGTCTGCTGGGATCGTCTTTAAAAAAAAAAAAANAAAAAAGAGTTGATTTCATATATATATAACTCTCTGTGTGTGTGTGTGTGTGTGTGTTTAAGCATATATTTAAATAAATATATAATTTATAATTTGGTTTAACAACCTTTGGACAACAAGAAAGTCCCCTTACTGTGCAGTAACTGTTCTCAAACATAGACATGCACATACCAGTGGTGGATAGTAAGTACTCAAAATTGTACTTTAAAGTTATAGTCTCTAAGATTTTCACTTAAATAAATGTCTGTTAGGTCACTATCGCCAAATGATGCAACATAATGGTGATTGAGCCTATGACCCACTGATGAAAGCCTGCAGACTTTACTTGAGTAAAGTATATGCTGCTTAATACTTCTACTCCACTACATTCCTTTTACTCCACTACATCTATCTAACAGCTGTAGTTACTAGTTACTTTTTAGGTTAAGGTTTTACACATTATAGACTGACAACCTACTATGATGAGCTTATAAAATTATACATTTTTAAGAATATCAGTATATAAATGAGTTAAAATTAGCTCAACCAGCTACAACATTAAAATGCTGCTTCTACTGTGCTACAGCAAGCTTCCAGTAGTCCATTATACCAGTCCTGGGACCCGCTTCAGCTATAGCATTAGCATTCTTCAGCAGGTTTACAGATAGCATCAGCAGCCGACAGTGACCCTTCATCTTCAATCCCAACACACCTGTGATCAGACTGTTTGAATCAAGTAGATTATTTTGAGAGAGGAAGTCCAAGACTTCTACACACTCTAGAACTTTGGATAGTGAAGGTAAGGCTGGCCCGTAGTTTTCAACTTGAGATGGGTTCACATTATAAACCTCCTGGTTCACATTATAGACATGACCGCTGACTATGCCTGTAACAATTTGGCCACAATATAGCACATTGACCATACTAGGTTTTGACCTAGTCTTGTTTGTTTCCTTCTCCTCTTTCCCATGCAGAATGAGGTAGCCTATTGGTCATTACTGAAAAATAAAGAGTACATTCGTGGCATCACAATAATACAATAAACAGTTTCTGTCTTTTATAAACACTGGATTTAAAGTGGTCCTTCTGCATGGCTGTATTCATCTGAAAATAGCTAGGCGGAAGATAAAATTCTGCAAATTTGTTAATTAAATCAATGAATCAGTTAGTTCTAAATATATAGGCTAAATAAATAAATAAATATAGGCTATATATTATTACTATTAGTCAACAAAAAATGTCTTAGTCAAGGACAGCCCTACCTTCCATTCAGTACTGAAGGGTTACCTCTTCCTTAAAACTGCTCATATTTGTATTTGCCAGTAGTAACAATGAAGCCTTTTACTGTTTCCATGTGGAATATTCAGGGTTCAGATTCTTCATTGTTCAGATGTAAGAGTGAATCCCCTGAATTCAGACAAAACACCAAAGACACAGTCAGACATCATCCTCCAAGAGACCTGAGGCCTGTACTACAAAGCAGGATTTGAGGTTAGCGAGGTAACTTCAGGTTTAACCCTGGTCTTTCAGGACTATGATGGTGGTTCACTTCTTACTGGGGTAAATTTCCACGGTAACTTGTGCTGTGAGCCTAACCTGCGGAGCAGGTTATGTTCGAGATAAGAGATGAACGATCACCAATCATAGAAGATCCCGTGGAGCTCGGCGCGGGGATCGTGAGAGGGTCTCTTCTATGCAGAGACCGGCAAAGCCCTTTGGCTTTCACTGATGAATTTTTATATAACAGATATAGATTCCTGTCAGAGAACGACTGATCTGTGTCAGCTTCTTTGAGCACATGTTGCCAGTGCGACACGCCGGAGTCGTGCACTTACAGTCCCGCAGACTGGATGCATTGTCTTGCAGTACTTTGGTCATTTCATTTTTTTCCTAAGCAATATCAAAGCCATTTCACTGTCTGTTTCACCATCCCAATATCATCCTACAACAGAGACTGATTGAAGCACTAAAGTCTTGTATTTGTTGTACTTATAAGATATAAAAGTAAGCCTACTGACCGCTTTGAATTATGTTTTTATATTTATTTTTTATTTGCTCCCAAGTCCGTTTGACACTGCCGGGGTTACTGCTGAAAGACTAAAATTGTCATACACGCCATAAGAATACATCTAAGCAACACATCAATTTAATGGAATACACAAATGTAATTAATCAGATCTTCTCGTATCCTAATGATGGGCAGTGATATTAGAAGCCTTTTAATTTACACATTCACACAGTCTGCGATTTTTTTGCTGCATGGTTATAAAAGATGCCGCTCTGCTGTCAGTAGACTTGCCCATGTTTGTGATTGGTCAGATGCTGCAAACACCGCCCCCTTTTATGTGAACGTGCTCATGACTAGATTGGGAAACCCTGGGTTGATTTACTGAGTTGATAACCAGCGTCGTGGGACCGCTTAGTGGGATTGCCTTTGTTAGGTTAAGTGAAGCCAGATAATGAAAAGATACCCTGGGTGTGTTGAACTCGCTTCATAGTACAGGCCTCTAGTGTAGATCAGGCTCTGTCACTCACTGTCCCCCGAACTACAAAGAAGTCACTCTGTCATCAGTCAAACTCCCTACTGTTAAATCAGGAGGGATCATTATTTGGTACAAAGAAGAAATGTCAAATTACATTACCCCTATAAAATATGAACACTCACACATATGGCTTAAAATAAAACGAGACATCATTAACCCTCCAACTGACATATTCCTATGTGCTGTCTACATTCCGCCTAATGACTCACCACACTATGATGAAGATATCTTCCCCCTTCTCCATGAACAGATCTGCAGCTTCCAGGCTCAAGGAAGTGTGCTAATCTGTGGGGACCTGAACGCACGCCCTGGCTACAGTACAGAGCTAGGTAACATTCATATATTTTTTTTTTCATAAGGTAAATATTTAAACTCTTAAGAAAAATACTGACATACTGACATCTCTCTCTCTCTCATACACACACACAGTACACAAACTGGGCCGTCTTCAGGCTGGTTAGGGCCCTCATGGTAGCCGTATCCTCCGGGGCTGATTTTCCCTGTACTCAGAGGTGTAGTGCTATTTGTTTAAGTACCGGAGTGCACCTATACGCGCATGCACGCATGGTTAGGTTGTGGCTCGTTTCGAAGGTTATGTAACCACTGTTCCTACGGTGGCAAGTTTACATACATTATTTAACTACATCATCATAAACTTTTACCTTTTTAGCTGTTCCAAAAAATTAAAGGATGTTTTGCTGCCTTTTCGTCTTTACTAGTTGACATTAGCTAGCTGTAGACTGGAGAAAAAATAATTTGATTCACTCAAAGGCTACCAGCAGTTGGAATGTTTTCTTGCATGTTACTCAATTACTTAAAATTATAATCGCGAAGATTTTCATTTCGTGGCACCTATGGCATAAGCGATAATTGCAAGTGTGTTTTTGGACCTTACTTCCAAAGTTTCATTCCCTGTAGTCATTGATCTTTTCTTTGTTTGTTTGGCCATAGTAACCGTTTACTCACAATACTAACAGAGACAACAACAGTACACCGCTTCACACACAGGTGAGTGACAAGTGCCTTGACAAGGTACAGACTCAGTGAGCACAGCCTGGCCATCGAGACAGGCTGATACAAAAAATCATGGCTCCCCAAAGAGGAGTGGTTTTACCAGCTGTGCAAGAAAGACAAAGCCGAGACAGAGCTTCACTTTCTAACAGAATGCACAAAACTCCAGCCAGTCCGAACAAAATATTTCCCCAAATTCAAATACAAGCATCCTGAATTCGACCACATAACCAACAAACAAAATACCAATCTTGTTGGGAGGGCACATAGAAAGCTGCAGTCTAGCAGCAGAGTATATCTTTACCTGCCACACTTTGAGGAACAGCGAGTGACCGAATTCCGAATTTAAAATGGCCTTTGGCCTAAAGGCATTTTTTTCACAACTAACTTAAAGGTTATATATATGACATTCACTGATTCCATGCCACTAGTTGTCGCAGTAGAGCACCAGCATCTCAGACCAAAACAAATCAATACTATGTACACCTTGCCCAACCTGTTCTCATTTACATTGGAGTTAGTTGAAAGCCTAATGAGTCTCATACAGACGCTAAAGGGTGCCTTGTGCGTCGGTATTTGACGACCGGGGAGCCTTCAGCTGAAGGCATTCACATTCAATTGAAACCATCAAACTTTAGCTACCTAAAGCATATTTTACTGTTTTAGGTAGCTAGTGTTAGCAGGATAGCTAGCAAGCTAATAATTACGTTACATGGATTTAGGTGACTCTGCAGATCGATGAAACAGCTCCTAGCCAGAGACCAGAGGTTCTTTCTGTTATTTTCCTCCAGCCTTTCCCCCTCTCCTCTGCACATTTCCCCTCCAGTCAGCAGTCAATATGGACAAAGAGAGACTGATTACATTATAACACCCACAGTGGAGGTCGGTACCTCTGCGGCTCGCTGCTGCAGACAGGTGGAGAAGCGAGAGTGAAGATAAATCCACTTTTTTCCTTTACTCCACTCCGTTACTCCACTATATCTTTACACTGTAGCAAATAGTTGTTTGCTGCTATATTAATGTTCCGAATGTCATATTTAGAAGCTTTAAGAAGGCAGCACCTCAGTGTGACTGTGACCAGAACTGATTTTACAGCTACATGTCGAAACCAATAACAATACTAATGTTAATTCTAACAAGTGTTTTATTAACTTGCATAGCAGTGGAGGCAGGGATACGTTTTCATACCTTACCCTGCCCCCTGCTAATTTGTGCATCTGCATTAGGTCCTGTGTGGTCAGGGCTGGTGGGCAGGACAGTACACCATGCTGATGTGGATCATCTGGCCTCCTGCTTGCAAGTCGTGGCATCCGTGTAAGTCGTCCCATGCCCAAGATGTCCCAAGATTCCCACTTTCTTACTTTGGCCCTCTGAAGTCTTTTGCCTCCTTTACTGTATTCAAACTCCACTTCCTAAACTTTCTGTTGTAGACTTTTCAATATCAGACATATGAGAATGGACAAGAATATGTATACTTAGTAATGACAAAATAACTTTTCTTTTTTTCCCCGTTTTGACATGAAAACATGAAATCTATAAAGTACAAGCAGCAAAACAGAGACAGAAAAAGTAACCTCTGTCTAAGTACTTAATCGTAACACTGACTGGATTCATCCACCAAATAATTGTGTGGATAAGATGTATTGGATATATTTCACCTCAACATAGTCTATGCAGCCATCAAACCGTTTCTTGCCTGGTATGTGGACGGAGTGGTTTTATTCCAGGCCAGTCAGCAGAATACAGGCTTAATAGGCCGGGGGTTCTGAAACGTTGGCTGGCATACATCAATATGTGATAATGAATCAATTTCAGCAGTTGATCTGCAAATTCTGAAGGAAATACCACATTTCTTTCTAAACAGTATTCTGTGCATAGCAGTACTGTACACGTAACAGTAAATAAAAACCTGTAGGCCTATTATCATTTGAAAATCCTACAACAGGAAGAATAAACAGCATATGGTGCAGGAGGCCAATCCATATGTCCTATAGCAAAACATGAACAGGAACATAATGTATATTGGCCAACTTGTTATAAAGAAAACAGCCAACCACACACAGAAGACACTTCAGTAACATTACATAACAAAAGATAACTACTCGGGTAAAAGCTGTCCACCAGCTGTGTTTATGTGGGTACAAACAATCAAAAATCATCTTTTGAATAAGGTCAGACAAAATAACGGTATAACTACTCAGTCTGGCAATGTCTACCAAAGTTCTCTCATCTGTCTGAGAGTGACTTGCCAACAATACTGAAAAGGGCAGGAAGTAGTTGTGTGGCTATCCTGCGTTTTGTTGGCGTTGAAGAAGTATTTGGTATCTGCAAAATCTCATTCTTGCTAAGAAAATAATACAAATCATTTTATAGTCTCCTAACAAGTGGATGTTATTATCAGGTCACACAAGGCCGTGGATATGTTTGCTAATACAGTGCTGCATTTTAAACTGCTGTCCCAGCAAAAGAACAAATATTATGTGGTCTTTAAAAGCTCTTAAAAATTAGATCTTAGCAATATCCTAAACCATCAACATTGTTGACCAACCACAGGAGCCTTAGCATTGTGCATTACTTCCCCAAATCCTACTTATTAGAGCAAGCAAAACCTTGCAAACAGTGCCTCAGAGTTCCATAACATAGCTAATTTAGCTGATAATTTAACTTAGCTGATGACAATGATAATAATGATAATAAAGACAGATAATGAGGACATTTAGCAGTGAGAACAGTGACACCTGGTAATTAAAGAACATACCAATGAGACCTTCGGGATACTTGTCAAAGGTCATGTGCAAACTTTGAGCCATCTCTCAGTATAGCAATGCTTAATAGTAGCCTTAGCACTGAGTGGTAACTAGGCTGTAACGTTAGCCCGACTGTAACATAACAGTAACATAATGTAAGACATAAGCTATCTAATATTATGGGGATTGCCTTACATGTTTATAATGAGAATTTTTGAGATAACATTACATAGTGAAATAGAAATCAAGCAGCAGTAATTACCTGTCCAGAAATGTGACTAGCTCCAAATCATTTTTCTTTTCATTCCTAGTGGCTGTTTCTCCACCACTGTGTGCTGAAACTTTCTTCCTAAGTCACCCAGAGGAAAGCTTGGCTGGGCAAGGGGCAGTCCTGAATGTGCATGAGTTGTGATTGACATTGAGTGACAGACTCCCCCTGGCTCTGATTGGTTGTTTTCATTCAGGCAAAGTAGTATTCTGCAAATTGGATTAAAACACTAGGGGGAGCCAGAGAGACCTGACTTTTTCAAAGAATACTTGAATCATGGATACCTGCCAGGATATAATGATCATTCCAGCAAATTTAAGGTGGAGTCTGGATTCTGGAGAAAGCTTGTTGATTTTTGAACTCAACAGCCAAACAAATATACCCCTCCCTTCAGTGTTCCTTCAGAAGCTCTCCCATATTTCATGGATGCACATTGCCAAGGCAACGACACTAATAACTGGGCTAGCTGAACAAAATAGAAACATGGCAGAATCCCGAGGGTAAATTAGCCTCAATAACACAGGCGAATAATTACACAGGCAAAGATGTGTAATTCCAATGGAAAAAATGTGAGGTCTGTCGTAGCAAGTAAAATATTTATATAACAAGTTGGCAAGGTAATATCTCCAATGTTATTTACGTTTCATTACTATCAGCACGTATGAACACTGTATTTTTTTCAGCACACACACAGAACAGACAACTGAGGACCGTGAGGAGATATTTGCTGAATTTGACAAAAAGTGTATTGTATTATTACCTTTAACCAAAAGCGATTTTTATAAAAAAAATAACGACTGCAACTTTAAAGGATAGATTACATTACATTTTTTCAAGTCATTTTTTAAAATAATATTCAGTAGACTTGAAAAATTGCGAACCTATCCTTTAATGGAAAACACATTCTGATTCTGGATGAGCACACATAAACATACTATTTGGTCCTGTGTGGCCGTCTTTCTGAAAAGACTTACCTGCATAGTTTGTAGCATTACCTTGAAAGTTAGGCCTTATTCTTGGGTCATAACTGACCATCAGACGGTTCAAGATGTTGGAGGTGGAGTTAGCCGGGACCTGGGCCAAATCTTCTGGGGACAACTGGCTGTTAATAGGATATTAATAGAAATGAAAATAATTACCATCCAAATCTAAAACACTGGAAATATAGGATTTTTTTTTTCTGGTGGATAAATAGTGGATACATGTGAGATTACTCCAAACAAGGAAAGATATTGAGTATAACAAGTGCATTTAACATAAATGTTTTCATAATATGCCTAACAACATAACAAAGCACCAACTGTCCTATTTTTTTCTGAGCTTAAACACTCTGAAGGGACAAATAGCAAAAAATAAAGCCAGGATCAAATGGTTATTTAAACACCACAGTGACTTCCTATAAATGGTTTTAGTAACTAACTAACTTTATATAATATAAAACCTGACCATGGAGAGCTTTGTAAGTGATCACAAGAACCTTGAATTGGAGTCTGAATTTGATGGGGAGCCAGTAAAGAGGAATCAAGATCATTGTCATGTGAGACCTTTTAGAGGACCCGGTCAAAAGCTTATCAGCAGAATTTTGGACCACTTGTTACCTCATTACTTCATGACATCATCAAGACTATGGTTTAAAGTAAACTATACAATTTACATTTCCGACTGATAAAAATGGTGATTTATGCCTTTGGGAAACTCGTCTTTGGTCAGTTAGGCATATTTTAGGTGCTCTCAAGTTTAGATGTAACGTTATTTTAGTGTAAAGTGGGTTCAATTCACAAGGAAATGTTTAAAACAAGTTCTGCATTAACACTGCTGAAGAGTTTGTGCACCAAAAGTACTCTGGGCTTTCAAATTAATACTTAAGACATGTTGAATTACTGTGTAGCAAAGTGCGCGCGCACACACACACACACACACTACCCTTAACATTGCATTGTAACATCAATCTACAAAACTGATCTCTCTTTATAAAGTTTAGCTTTTTTCATATACTACAGTACTGCCATCTGTCATGATTGTCTTAGCTTACCGTACCATAGCCTTGATTTGTGTTGCAATCATGACAGCTTTATCCAGTGTTAAATCTGGGAACCTTTCTCTAATGCTATGGTTAATCAAAAGTTCTAGCTCAGTTCAAGCTTTTTTTTAAATAGTATTTTTATGCCTTTATTAGGTATTTGACAGGAAATGAAGAGTATAATAATGTTGAGGCCGGGCAACCCTGTCCAGTGCCTCATGTTAAAGGGGAATGGGCAGAGCATTGATTCCCTGATCTTTTGTTGGGATTTCTAGTTCAGATTTATACTTTTTTTGTAAAAATGCTGGACTAACTCATAATAGATATTAGCTAAACTTTCATTCTACCGAATCTGACTTTCTAGCAAAACAAACACACAAAACAGACAAAAAAACATTGTTGTTCTGAGCATCAGAAATTCAGTTTTTTGATCTTTTAAACATTTAGGTAAATAACTTTACTTTTAAGATTTTGCCTTTCTGGATGGAATTGATTGTGCTGTTGTTCAACAAATTTTGATTTAGATTTTTTAAATCAGAAATGTATGGAGCCCCTGTAAGGTCATGGTGGGATTTTTTTTTCTAAATTTTGTGTTCTCTCGCATTAAGTTTTGTGTTCCCTCACGATATTTTGCATTACCTCGCAATACGTTTTGCATTCCCTCTGATCCATAGAGAAAGGCTGAGCTGTATTATGATTATATAGTATCATGTATTATGTAGTACAGTAGACTGCCACTGATTGTGACCACAGCGTGAGTGGCCGCACCCTAAGCTATGGCTTAGCCACAAGTCTGTATCATTGCAGCCAGTGGAGCTAGTTAATCCAGCTCTCTCATCAATAGCTGCCGAGGCTGATTGAGATAGATTGTGGCTGTAGCTAGGCCTGTACTTTGGTTGTTATGATTATTAGTTTATAATGGGTGTAACGCTAACTACATGGGAATGGGAATGTGTGTCTGCAGTGAAATTGACATGGTTGTGTGGGCTGAACATTCTATTGAAGCTACTGTAGTCCTGAACTCCAGTGGTGTATTGGTAACACATCCGTCATATCTGATATACAGACGGGTGACAAATTAAAGGAAAAACCAACATAAAGTGTCTTAGTAAGGTGTTGGGCCACCACGTGCTGCCAGAACAGCTTCAATGCTCCTTGGTATTGATTCTACAAGTCTCTGAACTCTACTGGAGGGATGAACACCATTCTTCCAAAAGATATTCCCTCATTTGGTGTTTTGATGATGGTGGTGGAGAGCGCTGTGTGTTCAGTTGGGTTGAGATCTGGTTACTGTGAAGGCCATAGCATATGATTCACATCATTTTCATACTCATCAAACCATTCAGTGACCCCTCATGCCCTATGGATGGGGGCATTGTCATCCTGGAAGAGGCCACTCCTTTCAGGATAGAAATGTTCAGAACAACTTTGTATTGATTTGCAGTGACCCTTCCCTCTAAGGGGACAAGTGGACCCAAACCATGCCAGCAAAATGCCCCCCACAGCATAACAGAGCCACTGGATCCCCTCACTGTAGGGGTCAAGCATTCAGGTTTTTCCTTTAATTTGTCACCCATCTGTAAGCACCAGATTTTCAAATCCTGTGTCTTAATGATGCTTTCTTGGCTAATGTCAATAGCAGCAGTGAAGTGTAGTCACAGTATAGCTCTCGTAGCCATATCCATGCATCATAGATTCGGCCACAACTGCAGCTGTAGTCCAAGCACTAACCAGATCCACAGCCAGGCAGAGCAGCTGCAGCTGTGCTCATAGCCAGTGGCTGTGTACTGTTGGAGCTCGGCCTTTTGAAAGAAGGAATGAGCAATAAATGCATCATCTAAAGCGGCACATCATCTGTCCTTTCTGTAGTCTCTGCGGAGCATTTCCCTACACGGGCAGAGTATCATAACTGGACTGGACCAACACACTAACTGTTCCTATGGATCAGGAGGAATGTAAAAAATATTGCGAGGGAACGGAAAACTTATTGCGAGGTATTCAGAAGACAAATTCCCACTGTGATCCTCTGAGGGCTCTGTAGCGATGTTACATACAATGCTCTCTAGCCTCTTAATTCAGATAAAAACAAACAACACGAAAAACAAAGTAAAAGAAAAACTACTAAAGGTATCAGATGGCCAAAAACACTAATTATGGGATCAAAACCATGGGGGTAGGGGGGAATTTGTGGGAGGCTATTTACACACAGTTCCCAGTTAATCAGCGGTGTTGTAATATATTACATAGTACTAGTTACTTTCATTTGAAAGTAATAAGTAATATTACTGTCTGTGTTACTTTTGCATTACTTTCACCTAAATAACCGCAGAAGTACGACAAGGCATTATAAAATGGAAGAGGGTAATGTTGTAATCAAAGCACAGGAACTCAAGTTTATTGCAGTTCATTACAAATCTAGTGGTGGGCGATATTGTATAGCCTAATGAAGGCTCTCCTCCAGAGCACAACTCTGGCCCATTCAGTGCTGGCCTGGTGTATCCAGTATCTTCTTCTCGACCGCAGCATGGAGAAACAAACACCAGGCAGTCGTTGAATCATGATGGCCATGGTGATGCCCTTGTGGATGGTGCACAGTGTGGCCTCCCAGGTCAGGCGGTGCCGGTGCTTGTTGAGCTCCAGCCAGTAGGCGAAGCCCTTGGCCTGCCCACGGGTCCCGACGAGCTGCATGACGGTGAAGAACCGCTGATGGCCGCCAGACTTCTCCCACTTCTCCAGCACCAGCATGAAGAGGAAGCCAAAGCAGCACCACATTTATTACCCAGTCCACCGCGCCCGGCAGGCCGTTGCTGGCGGCCAGGAACACAATGTCCTTCCCTGGTTGAATGGCGCTGTCTGGTATTCCAGGACTTAGCCAAGTCTCAGTTAAACAAAGGACAGTTATTTTAGTCAGCCAAAAAGTGACTGGATGAGCTCAGGCTGCAGCATCATAATTACTGAAAGGCCGTGTGTTGTGTTCGCTGCCACAGAAGATAAATAAAAAGTCTCCGTTCTACGGCGTCTTGTCACCAGCGACGAGCCAGGCTGAAGTCAACTAAAATAAAACCAGAGGTCTCCTAACTCCGGCTCGGAGCCGCAGATCTGGAAAAGTAGGGTCATGGTAGCCTGTGATACCACTGATTTCAATACAATCATCTCCAGAAAACGCTATTTTTATTCCATGGTATGCCAACTAATGTGGATAATTCTTTGATGGGAGAAAGTGTAAAATTAGTGTTTTTTTCCCCTGTGGCTTACATTGTATAGATCCAAACAAAAGTACAGAAGCCGAGAACAGCCGTGCTTGCTGTTATCTGGAGATCACGAGTTAATTTATCTTGTTATCTCTAGAAAACGAGATAATCAAGCCGTTATACGAGAAAACAAAAGGTCGTTTCCTCTTATTACTTATAACGTTTATATGTTTATTTATAGTTTGTTCACAGTCAACAGGTGGGACAGGCTTACAAGTCTCACAGCAAACCAGATGGCCTTAATAATGTCTTTACCTCTGCCATTGTAATAGGCTTTATTTGAGCAGGTGCTGGCTGAAGCAGAGAGATGGGAGTTGGTCAACCGCTCATCTTTGGCTACTATAAAACTAGATTGTCTGCTCCTCTCAATCATCACTTATGACCCACTAGAAGTGTGTGGTGGTGTCTGTATCTGCAGACCCTGCACTCTGCCTGTATTTTGTTATTTTACTGTGTTCGGGACGTTTCTGAGCATCAACCTCCTATAAAAACGTCCAGTTACCACATCGTAAGCACATGGGACCACCAGAAGCGTGTGCGCTTTGAGCCGGGGAGGAGGGGCCAACGTTGAATGTTAGTTGTTTACAAACAGCAACCAACAAATCCTACTTGTTTTGCCTTTAAGTCCCGACCCCAAGAACTATCTACGTAATATACTCAAGTGTACTAGATTTCGGGTTTGGCACCAAACATGGCAATGCCGAACGGGTATCAACATGTTTGTTGATTGTCAGTTGTTGCAATTGTTACAAATAATACTTCAAAGTGGAGCAGTAGAAAAACGTTTGTAGTGTGTTTGTAGCGTGTTTACAAAAGTGATATATATGGAGAAATGTATAGGATGTTCCCTCTAGGTCTCTACATTTCCATACCGTTTGCTGAACCTTTAGTGACATTAAAGGATCCTTTAGGGGACCAACCTATCATTTTTTTGGCCCTTTTTAGGTCCTTCCATCACGTTTCCAGAGCATTTCGGGAACCTTTAGGGGACCTAAAAATTAATATCTTGAAATACTATCTTTTTAAAACATACTTTGAGAAGATCAAATTGTATACCCTTTTTCCTGTCAATTTTCTGTTCATTATGTATCTATTGCATTATTTTTATTATTATTATTATTATTAATTATTTATTTTAGTTTGGATTTTCCTCCTCACCTATAACTGAGCGATTTCATAATGTCATATGGACCTATTTTTCTTTACTTCTTAAATTCAATTACAAATCAATTCATATTAGCAATGAATTAATTAATATAATCAAACAATGTAACAGTCTATAATTCTGCTGGCATATTCAACGCTCCATAGTTTATGTGCAGGGATGTTTTGTTTGACAAATGCAGTGTAATGTTATGTGATAAGACAACATGTTGTGGCCATACATCCATGACTGTGGCATGCGTCATGGCTTAAAAAACTAAAACCATCTGAGTTTAGGACATGCGTATTGCGACATCTAGCGACCACTCTTGGTGGTCTTTTTCTTCCTTTTTTTAACCTTTCTCTCTTAAATACTCTGGGAAGGTGATGCAAGGACCTAAAAAGAACATTCTAGGTTGGTCCCCTAAAGATTCCTGTAATGTTACTAAAGGTTCTGAAAACGTTCTGGGAACGAGATGGAAGGATTTAAATAGGACCAACAAAGAACATTCTACTTTTGTCCCCTAAAAGTTAATGTAATGTCACTAAACATTCTGCAAACCTTATGGGAACGTAGTGTGGAGACCTAGAGGGTCCCCTAAATGTTCCCAGAACCCTGAATGTTCTCTGAAAGTCAGCCAAATAACGTCCCCCTACCCTTTAAAGAACTCCACGTCGTGACCCACTGGGAATGTTCTGGGAACGTTACAAGGTGGCGTCCTTTACATCAGCGGGGACGTTCTCAGAACTTCTGGGACCGTACAATTTCTAGCTGGGTTCACTGATGTTGGTGTTATTAACTATCTTAGTCTCAATGTCTTGTAGTATTGTAGTGATGTTATTATTGTGCACAAAAACAAGGTATAGCATATGTGATGTATTTGCACGTGTCTGAAATAATGTGGCATGGTGGTGTATTGGAATGATGACAAATTGTGACGATAATGTTGATAGTAATGGCAACGTATTAAAAAAGAATGTATTTAGGGAATATAGTATATGTACTTACGATGGACAGACGACTTGCTTGCCTTTCTTTCCCTTCTTTGTGGATTTTCCTTCTTTGGCTGTTGCCAGTTGCCAACAACACAGCAGCAACAGCAGCAAGATCACCGGCCTCAATCCAGCAGCCATGGTGCCTAAAACAGAGTTAAATGCTGGCCTTAAAACATGCTACGTGTAACAAAAATTCAACACTAATCTCAACAATGTTGCCAACTTACTTTAAGACCCCATTAGTGACTTTTTTTCAAGAAAGCAACTAGCACACAGGTGAAGAGAGTGACCAATATTTCTCAGTGAATTTGCTCTCATTGGCTGTTCTGGGGACTGTCATTTCTACAAAAAACAAAAAAAATAACCAGAACATCATGTTTCAAGCTTTTACTGAACAAACTGCGCAGCATTACATGACAAACGCCAGCGAGCAGCTGCTTAGCTTAGCACAAAGACTGGAAACAGCTAGCTGTAACAAAATCCACCTCCCAGAATCTCGAATGCTGCAAAGGGGGGGGGGGG
>NTHP01000326.1:586429-606788 GCA_003416845.1 Oplegnathus fasciatus
CACTTTGAGGGCAGAGCATCAGTATAGTACAGGCGGCCTGATTTCCAGTATCACCTCAGTCTGGAAATTGGCATTTACAGGAAATTTACTATTGATATATACCAAATACTACAAAGGAAATTTTAAAAATTACACTCACCACTTGGTGTGGATTTTGGGCTACACTAAGGGGTTGAATTGGGATTTGTGAGTGGGGGAGCCCTTGCCCAATGAGGTTGGGGGGCTGGGTGTGAGTGGGGTGGTTTCCATAGACCACAATGTTGACAGCTTTCATAGAGACTGTTTCTTCAGTGGAAAGTAGGGATGGGAATCGAGAACCGGTTCCAACTGAGAACTGGTTCCAAATTGTCCGATCCATCGGAATCACATGCCTCCGAGTTTATCAATACCTTTTATCGACGCTGGCATGTTTTTCTGACAGTTGCACATTGCAAAACAATGACGTCAAACTCATGTGTCTTTGCTGCTGGAAACTTGCAACAAGAAGGAGTCATGGCAGAGAGGAAGAAACAGTCCAAAGCATGGCTTCATTTCATAAAGAAAGATGACAACAGTGCTAGTTGTAATATCTGTAAAATGATCAGTTCAAGTAAGGGTGGTAACAACAGCAATATGCCGTAACATCTCTCTACGCATTCCAGGAATGCCATGTATTTGACACTCTACCCACGAGTGCCACTGCTTCCCCACCGAGCAGCACGTCCATTATCTAGGGTAAATATCCTATGGTGTAATAACATTAGCGCAACACAGGCAGGCTTAGCAGCCTTTTTCTTTAACAAAGAAAACCTAAATGAAAACAAATGCTGTACAAATATTCTCTCATTTCATCCATTTTAGATGATGACAAATTAAACAAATTTCAATGCTCATGTTGTGTGATGGCCACAGCTATTAAATAAAGTCTACATTCTGTTTTGTTTTTTTGTCATATCTTTGGTCAGCATGAGCCAGTGTCTGAAAGCAGATGTTTCAAGCTAAAAGTGTGAGAGTTGGCAACTCTGTGATACAGAAGGAGATAGAGCTGAGCTCAGATAGGGCGCAGTTAGGGTGTCAGGAGACCCAGCTCAGCTACAGCGGGCTACGGCCCAATTCAACCCCTGGCTACATTGACCGGGCGTTGAGAATCGCCGATCTGACACCAAACACAAAATAATTATAGAACAAAACACAGCAGCCCATGAGCTATGGTACATAGAAAATACCCTGCACATATCCAGATTAACCATGTTGCATACAATATTGACAGAAAATAAAGTCAGCCACAATCGCCAGGGCAGAGCCGCACACATTTACAAGCTACTGATAGATTTTATGTATTTCATTTATTGTATTTAATTTATTGCCACATTACAAATGCTAATTGATATTTATCAGTTTTTCGGCAAACATGTAATAATATTTATGGCAAATTTAACAAAGAGGTGAAAATAACCCACTGTCTAAGAGCTATTGAATAAGTGGTTATGACAGCCACAAAATTAGAGAACCAGGAACAGACAGCAGATCTGTGGGTGCTGATGGCTGCAATATTTTTGTCCCACTCCAGACTTCAAATTATTTAAAAAAATATGAAATAGATCAGATGATGTTGTGGCCTGATATGTTTGAGATGGGATGTCTGTCTGTCGTAATCAAATCAGTTACATGATGAGCTGCTTGGCCAGGCATGTTGGAGAGCTTTCCTCCAGATGGCTATTCCAGTGAGCACAGTGTTAAATGTCAACATACACATTAATAACTGTCAGTAAATTAAAGTTCGGTTCTCTCTGATGTGCAGAAGAGAGAGCAAAAAGTGTGACCAGCATCTTACTCTGTGGCAACGAAAGAACTGGCAGAGGAGGCGGAGAAGGGCAGCTTTTGGATGTGGCTGAGGAGTATTGGGGAAAGAACACCAAGCCCAGATGCCAGCTGCAGGGGGTGGCAGGAAGACGTCCCTGTCACTGCTCCGCCACTAGGAGACGTTCCAGGATTAAAGGAGCAAAATATTGAGGTATGATGGTTCCTGGCTGACACACTGCAGCTGACCCATGTGCACCGGAGGAGGTGTAATGCCCAGCAGGTTATATCAGCTACCTGTAAATCTACTGAATTTCTGGCAACCCAGAAAAATTACTGTGAACGAGCCCCCTCTTGAGCACCAAGGAAAAACTGCAAGAAAAGGAAGTGGAAGTTTATGTTTCTTTGTTTCACACATATAAATACAAAAACACATGAAGGAAATATAGAAGTACTTGGGAGCAGCTGGAACAGCATGTCAGGAGGCAGTACAGCGATCCAACAAGGAACGTCCCATTAGGAACACCAGGTGTCAAGTCAAACTGGACTTCAAAATATCAAACACCAACCGGATGGAACCAATCTGCCCGAGTGCTGCATGGAGCACTTAAATGCACCACACAGAGTCACAGGGGCAGTCCGGAAGTAAACATACATAGCTAACCACGCTCAGAGTAAGAGGCTTCCAAAACAGTATCGTGAGTGCGGTACGACTGCGGCAGGACTGACAGATGTGCAGGGTAATTACATCTACAAAATCCAGAGAGGCAGCTGGCAAGAACTGAACTTAAATAATTTGAGAGACTTTGTTCCTGGCAAAGATTGCTGCTGCTACCACGCTATCAAGGCTGCGCATCAAGGAGATCGGTAGCCCATTAGCGTGTGGTTTGGTGATGTAACCTTTTAGCATTCATACATGTAATATGGTCTGTCTAGTTTTTATAATCTGTGTTATTTGTTGTCAGTCTATTTGCGACTCAGACGATGTTTGTCAAGTAGAAGCATTTACTCTTGGTCACAAACATGGTGAAATAATGAATGATAAAACTATAAATGCTGAAATAGTTGCATAGGCTTTAGCTACAGCATGTTATGGGCGTATGATGACTTAGAAATGGTTGTTTAAAAGAACTGCATAATTCAATATTACATTAAATAAATAGGAGTATAAAATGCTTCATGTTAAAATACATACTTTATCTGATGTTAAGCCAGGAGTTAAGACAGCAGTGCTGATTATTTGCATTTAATTGTGAGAAAATGTATAATATTATAAGTATAATAAGGCACTGATGCTTAATGTTAGGCCAAACATTTTTGCAATATTTACAAATGCGTATATTTTCTGTTGCTATTTATATTTATTTGCAATAGCATATATATGTATATATATATATATATATATATATATATATGCTTTTTTTCTATTTGAAGGTTTTTCACCTAATGACCATTGTGAAATGGAATGAAATAAATGGAACTAATGGAACTATCAAACTGAACTATCAAGCTGAACTGCTGAGCCTGCCAAGATAAAAGGAGGAAAAAAGGAAAGCTGTTTGGTCTATTTGGTCATTGAGTGGGATCCAGTTAAAAACCTTTGGGTAGATGTTTCAATCCCTTTCAAGTGGGGAAGCTGTACATATTCTTAAATATGTAACTTGACACCAGGGTATGTACCTCGTCTTACCCCGCCAACATCTGAGTTCAACATCATGCCCCCCAAGCTCAGTGAAGTCAGGCATATCGTGGAGAAGGCAACGTCCTCATCAGCATCAGGCCCCAATGGAGTACCCTACAAGCTCTATAAGAACCGCCCCAAGGTGCTAGAACTGCTATGGTGCCTAATGAGAACTGCCTGGAAAAAGCAACACATTCCATCTGAGTGATAAAGAGCAGTAGCAGTCTTAATCTCCAAGGAAGTGAACTCCATCGCCCTGCTGAATGTAGAAGGAAAGATCTTCTTCTCATGCTGGCCAGAAGGATGACCAGCTCCTGAGGGAGAATGGCTATATTGACACCAACTGCCAGAAGGCGGGAGTCCTAGGCTTCCCAGGGTGTGTGGAGCACTCTGCAATGATTTGAAACAGATCCAGGAGGCCAAGGGTGAGAAGAAAGACCTGCATGTCATCTGGCTCGACCTCACAAATGCTTATCGTTCAGTTCCACAACAGCTGATCATGGAGTTCTCCCACATGCCCTCCTGTATCAAAAGCTTTTGGTAACAAGCTACTTCAAGGACCTGCAAATGTGCTTTGCCTTCCAGGATTTCACCACTGGATGGCAGCAGCTAGAGGTAGGAATCGCCATGGGGTGTGTCATTTCTCCCATCCTGTTCATGGCAGCCTTTGCAATAATCCTCATTGGAGCAAGACAGATGATGAGAGGGATCAAACTACCCTCCGGACAGAGGCTACCTCCACTGAGGAGCTACATGGACGATGTCACCAGCCTCCTTCAGACAGCAGCATGTACATCCAGACTGCTGAAATCGATGAGCTGATGTCCTGGGCAAGAATAAAGATCAAGCCCTCCAAGTTGTCTCCAAGTCCAAGCCTGTCTCTCAAAAGAGGAGTCAGAAACGACAGCACCATCTTTTTCGTAGGGGGCGAGAAAATCCCACTCCTGTCTGAGCAACCCATCAAAAGCCTGGGGAGACAGTATACAGCAGAGCTCTCCGACAAGCAGAGGACAGTGTTGAAGCAGCTCTCAGAAGGCCTGGCGAGGATTGACCAAAGCCAACTCCCAGGGAAGTACAAGGTTTGGTGCTACCAGTTCACACTCTACAAGAGGGTGATGTGGCCACTGAAAATGAGCAAAATTCCCTCATCCACAACAAGTAAGATGGATGGGAAAGCCAACTCATTAATCCGAAAGTGGCTGGGGGTGCCACGGTGCCTCTCTGAAATGGGCCTCTTTGGGAAGAACACCTCCATCAGTTTGGGCTACAAGCAGGAAAAGACCAGGTGAATTAAAAGAGTCCACCAATCAATCAGTGAGGAACACAAGTGCCAAGGTCCTTACTGGCCAGAAGTGGGAAGCCAAAGCTTAGGTCGACCAAGCAGTTGGTAGGCTGCAGCACTAAGAACTTGTTGGTGAACATCAGATCCACTTTGTCAGGGAGGGCAGAGGAAGTAAAAGAACCAGGCCAAGAGAAATACTAACGCATTTTTCCTCTGACCTGGAGCGGAATATGAGAGTCAGCAGGCAGCTCAAGTTCCAACCACATCTCTCCGTCCTGACATAGTAGTGTGGTCCACCAAGGCAAAAGCTGTACTCCTCATTGAGCTCACAGTACCATTGGCAGAGGGGAGTGAGGCCGCCTTCAAAAGAAAGAAGACAAACTACTGAGGGACCACCATCTACCCAGTGGAGGTTGGATGCCGAGGCTTCATGGGACTGTCAACCACACGCCAGCTGACCCATGGGCACTGAAGGAGGTGCGACACGCAGCAGTGCCCGACAGGTTATACTAGCCACCCGTACATTTACTGAGTGGTGCAAGTAAGAAGCATGCAAAATAGCCTCTGACAATCACAGGGTCCTGTACCGTGCATGGCCCTTCCAAAACAGTAGCATTTTAAGCAGCTACATAACAGGCAAATATCCATCCATGCCTTGAGAAAATGTTAGGGAAACTTTAATAAACAAATTGTGTTTGTAGTCCCAGCCACACCCACAAAGCTCAGTACCAGAACCGACCCGTTACCCGAAATGATCTTTAAATCATATCAATACCTGAAATGATCTATAAATCAAATAGGCTCAGAGGTGTTCTAAGGCTGTACAGGGAAAAGCTCAGTGCTATGGGCAATCAAAGATCAGAGAAAATAAATACACGATAAAACCAAAAAGATGAATAAAATGCAATGATGCAGATTATGATACACAAATGTCCAAATCTCATTTTGTATTTGTTTGTGTTATGATATACAAACTGCTTAAGGACTTTCTGCTTTCTTTTGTGTTGTATAAATAAGTTATTGAAGTCAGTGTTCCATAAGTGGTGTTGGAAAGTAAGCTAAAATGTACATTATTCTGGTGGTATTTGGTTGTGTTTTCTGTATTTGCAGTGCATTTCTGTATTTGTTTTTTTCTCAAGTTTTCTAAATTCTGCGCATGTGTTTCACCTGCTCCACCACTGTCCAGTCCTCAGGTTGTCCACCTGAGGTCTCCTGCTGCAACGCTGTCCGATCCCAAGGCCATCAGCCTTTATTCTTTATTCATTATACAGCAATTTAAAATAACACAGTATCAATTAAACAAGAAAAGGCAAAACAAGCCAAGTACGGGGGGAGGGGCAACTGGATATCGTTGTCGTTACTACAATATTTTTGCTCAGCTCAACACGGAGGCTCTTTGGTTACGCGTGGTGACAGGCAGTCGCTGCTGACTTGCTGAATGGAATTATACTTTGGATAACCAGACAAAACTAACTTTCTCAGTACAGGGAGTAAACAAATAGGTCTACAATTGGAGCTAGTAAAACCAGCCTTTCCCTCTTTGGGCAAAGGTATGATTTTAGACTCTTTCCAAAGCTCCAGACAGGTTCCACTGAGTAAGCATCCATTAAAAATATGACATATTGGTTTGGAAAGCAGCCTAGCTGTGATTTAAAAAAAGGTCTCCATCAAGCAACATCTCCTCAACTGTGTCTTGGTTAACCTCATCAAATGCAAAACAACATGTTTTATCACTCATAATATTGTTAACAAGGTTGTATGTTAAATTGACATCTTTTGGTTGCATACAAGATCTTAAGGTGTCTACTTCGTTGATAAAGAAGTTAAAATAATTAGCTACATAATATGGCCTGGTGATGAACTGACCTGCGTATTCCACAAACATTTGAGGATTGCATGACTTCTTACACATAATTTCATTCATTTTCATACATAAGTTCTCTATATGTTTTTTACTATCATTTACAGAGCTATGGCATTTTTATTTAAAATATTCTCTCTTTTTGATGTAATTTAACTTGGTAACTTTATTTCTCAACTTACAGTAAAGGCTAGGGATGTCCAGATCCGATCTCAAAGATCGGTATCGGGGCCGATCAAGGCATTTTTTAACTGATCAGTATCAGCTATATTGAGCACGAACCTAAACCCGAGCCTTTGTTTCAGCTGTCACACAGGTGTTTTTACTTGCCAAGCTTTCATGCACAGCAACGCAACGAGTGCAGATGTCGTCAACTCTCTATCTCTCCTCCACTCTGCTGAGCTCCATGTGTGTGGCCTTGGACATGCTTTCTGCGTCCGCAGACAGCTGCGGACTTGTGGACGGGCACATGGTTCCATTCATACTACAATTGAGGGTCCACATGTGTACACTCGCCAGCCACACTCAAAACAATAGACTGTAACATTAGCTGTGGCTGGTAGCTACCTTGCTAAGTAGTAGCTAGCTTGTATTGATTGTGGTCATTCGTCTTATATTCTTTCAAAGATGAATTATATGCAGTGTCCTTTGAAAAAGAGCAGGGCTAAGCCCCGCCCACGGTGAGAATAAACACTCAACGGAATACAGTTCATTCAGGTAACTCAGGCAGAGGCTGAAGCAGCAAACGCTGGTAGATACTTTTAAAAGGATAGAAATTCCCTCAAGACAGCAACAAGGCCAAAAAGATTACAGAGAGGGTTTGTTATTTTATAGCATGTTATTTTGTAAAAAAAAAAAATGCAAATAAAAAAATATTAAGAACAACTTGGATGCAGGAAATTTTTTTCTTAATGCATTGCAGAGCGATTCAATTGTCAAGCATATACATTGGATTGATTTTAATAACTTTAATGTACTTGAAGTATGCACTGTGCAGCTGTATTATCTAGGAAAATACAAGTATTCAATGTCAGTACTCATAATATCTTTCCGTTGCACAACTGAAATGTGTTCCTGAACATAAAATGCAACTCCTCCACCATATTTGTCCCTGTCTCTTCTATATAACCCGAATCCTTCAACAGCCAGCTCAGAATCATCAAAAGTGACGTCCAGGTGTGTTTCTGACAGTGCTAAAATGAGCTAATACCAAACCCTTCACTGGCAAAGTTAAAAACAAAGATGTAGTTTTGTTGTTTGGATCCAAAAAACAAACAGAAAAGCATAAAAGAATAAGACAAAAACATTTTATAAAAGAAAAATTGAACCGTGATGCGCTTTAAGCTGATGACTGAGTGCAAAAGTTTTAGAATAATTTTCCTAGGCTTTCCCCCCTCCTGGTACTTGCCAATTCTCTGTTAATACAGTATTGACTTTATGTGGCCCGACCATTTTTTCATTTATTCCATTACCAGTTTTGTCTCTAAACTTCCAGTTTCTATTGCTGGTTATAGTAAATATGTAAAAGTAAATAAGTAAAAGGCGGTCCTGATCAGTTCACACAGATTGCTATAAATTTCTCAAGGTTGGAGCATTTTTCAGGAGGTTATATGGCCTGATAACACCACAGACACTGCAAATATTATATATATGTTAAAAAGAAGATATACTGTAAGGGCAAAGTTAAGTTCTTCCTCAACTAGCTTACTTTGTTGTGCTGCAGTGGCTGTTTCTATGGTGAAGCATTTTAAGAGCTCTGATGCTAACTTTCCAGTACGATGATGCAGACAATTAAGTTATTAACATTATTTGCATTCTTCACAAATGATCACCAAACCAGAGGATTTTTAATTTGATAGCCTGGTGCTCAGATTTCTCAGCAAGCATTAAAACACATCTTTTCACCCCACTATGCAATATATAATGTAATATGTAATATTAAATGGCTATATTTATGTAGTGCTTTTATCCAAAGTGCTTTACAATTTGCCTCTCATTCACCCATTAACACACACACTCACACACCGATGGCAGAGAGCCACCATGCCAGGTGTTCGCCTGACCATTGGGAACAACTTGGGGTTCAGTATCTTGCCCAAGGACACTTCGACATGTGGGCAGGAGGAGCTGGCAATTGGACTGCCAACCCTGTGTTAGTGGACAACACACTCTACCCTCTGAGCCAGCCTTTAGAGTACCTTTAGAGTAGCTGATGTTCTGCATCAGCTAATGGAGATCCTAATAAAATCCTAATCCTAAATCCAGCCGCCCCAGTATATATTTTCTTGATAATATAATTTGGAATAATTAGCTTATTACACAATAATGTCATACAAAACTGGACTGTGTGTAATAGTGTAACTAACTAAATGATTAGTTAGCACTCTGTCTTGGATGAAGAAATGCGGTATTAGCACAGGTTTTGAATGACCACACTCAGACACACACAATTTCTGTTATGGTATGAGACCCCGCAAAACGTCTGGTTATCTACACAGGACCTTCCTCTCCGAGTAGAGTCCAGAAAGTTGGCCTCACTCTTTGTGGGCCCTTTTCCTATCCCTAAGATCATCAACCTTGCTGCAGTCCACGTCCGTCTCACTCGATCCAGGAGAATCCACCTGACCTTCCACGTTTCCTGGCTCAAGCCAGTCAAGGATTGTTCGCTGCTGAACGCTGCTGCATGAGGCAAACAACTTATATAGACAACTTAGAAGAGGTCTGCCACACTGTCTGCCCATGACTTGTAAGGTACAGCACAAGTTTGTTTACTTGTCTCTTGTCTCTTGTTCCCTGACCGGAGCGCAGCCTGCCAACTGCTGTCAATCAAACATCGACACACCCCTCCAGCCGGCTGAGACTACAAGGAGTATTTCTGATATTTCCCCAAAGACCTTTTATTCTTCCTTTTAAAAATAAAAACTATTAACAAAACATTTGAAAAACATGACATTGTTTTTGACTGGAAAAAGGGATGACTAAATGTGATTTCAGCAGGACTTTAAGAGAACTTTTCACATTCACCAATCCAGGTCCAGGCCTGTCATACAGGTCATGTACAAATAGTTGCCTTACAGGCGAAAAATGACTTTACCTTAAGAATTATAATGTCTTAATCTGAATGAGTTTGGAGTTTGGATGTTACCAAAATCAACCAAAAGGAAAATAATGAAATAAAACGTAATGTTCTAGTCATGGCACCAGTGTGATGTGCATCATGGTTACCCAATTTATAGGGAGATTTGACAGCAGGTTTTTACTTTTAGATTTTATTGGCATGAGTAACTTGGCATGACAATTTATAAAAATCAGTGGCTTCTAGGAAATTTTTTCTCACTTCAGCAGCTGCCTCAGTGTCTTTATGCAAGCACGGCATTAAAAAAAATGTGACTACATATAGATGTACTGATATAATAATTATGTAATACCCCCCCCCAAAAAAAACAAAACAAAACATTTGATCACACTTATGAGATGAACACTGGGAATATTGTCATGGTACATATTTAACTAATTATTACTACTTAATTAAGAAATTACAATGTGATGTTTTATCACAAACTGAAAAATGCATTTGTTTACATCTTTACCTTTACCCAAGAACAAAAATCATCTAAGGTTGAAACAGTCATGTACACATAAAATAAAACTGAAATAAAAGTCATTACTAATGAAATTCATTACTAATTACTGCTAAGTACTGTTTCCACACTCTTACTCTATAGAGACCCAAAGAGTTTAATATTAAATAAGTGAAGAAGACATGAAATACATAATCTTATGAATAAATACAAATACAGATGGGGGACAAGTTAAAGGAAGAACCTGAATAAAAGAGTGAAACAAATCAAATGCAGATGCTTCCGTGCACCAGGACTCACTGAATGGTTTGGTGAGTATGAAAATGACGTGAATAAAATGCTATGGCCTTTAAAGTCACCAGATCTCAACCCAGCTGAACACCTATGGAAGATTTTGGACCAGCGTGTAAGACAGTGCTGTCCACCACCATCACCATAACACCAAATGATATAATATAAACTTTTTTCTTCAAATCTATTTAGTGATGTTTGACGGTCTCTGATGTTGTATGTCCTTTTGTTATGTCTGGCTATGTTTGTTTCTCTTTCTGTATGCTGTACTCAGGTCTCTCTTGCAAAAGATAAATGAGGGAATATCTTGTGGAGGAATGGTGTTCATCCCTCTAATAGAGTTCCACAGACATGGCAAGGAGCACTGAAGCTGTTCAGGAGGCTCGTGGTGGCCTGACTCCATACAAAGACACATCATGTTGGTTTTTCCTTTAATTTGTCAGCAGGGCAGAGCCAGTTATTTAATTGTCTTGAAGACTTTGTGATTTGAAACAGTCATTGGGAAAAAGTCGACTTTGAAAAAAGACTTTGAAAAAATTACATTTCGAAAGAAACTGCTTGAATTATATAATATATTCATAATTGACCTACGATAAACTGTGTTATGTGGGAAAATATGAATGCAATGATAATTCATAATAATGACCTGAGTTTCAAACATTTATTGGACTATGTAACAATTTCATGGTTGCATTATATTCAGTACTTTGTATTTATTAATAATATGATGTGCATTTCATGTCTCATTTACTTATTCAGTATTAAACACTTTAATATTAGTCTTCATATTGCTCAAGTAGTAATTTTGATGATTCCTTTTATTTCTACTTGAGGACTTGTTATTATAAAGTAACAGTACTTTTACTTGAGTACAGAATTGGGCTACTCTACCCACCTATGAAGAGGATATGAACAGTTACAGCATGTATACAGTTCCTCCAACGTTGGCTGTTCTTATCAAAGGAGTGATTTAATAATACGGGAGAGCTTATGTAACTATGTAATTACACCAATCTAATCAGTGCCAACTAATTGGATTCCCTTTTAGTTGATCTAGTCTGACTGGCTGATAATAGTCTGACACAGCGTTGAATGTATAACTAATGAATATCGGCAGATGTGTCAGTCTTAAAAACATTTATATCTAACTATAAATGGAAGGAGTCTCTGTCTGTCTGTCTGTCTTTCGATTATCTCAACAACCGTTCATCCGACAAACTTCACACTTGGCGGGTCTATTGCTGAGGACCCAAGGAAGTGCAGTATCGAGTCTGAAGTTGTTTGGATGAGTGGTTCTCGAGAAAGCTGCAAGCAGAAATACCGGAGGCCAAGCAATCAGCCTGTTCCGAACAGGCACGTTTTGAATGGGCACTCCACTAGTATATATCATTGTCACATTGTCATTGTGAGCATTTACTTCACCACAACTGCTAAGAATCAAAACCAAAGTTTGGATCTCAACTTCTTTCTATCTGTAAATTCCGTTTTCTTTACAATGAGCACTGGCATAGCTGTACACCTTTAGTCTTGTGAGTCTTGGATGAATATAATATCCTTCACAACCTGTTTTATTGTTTCAGTGGATTACTTAATTGGTCTATTGTTGGGTTAGGAGCGGTTAAGATCGATTTTAGAATCTGTGAAATAGTAGTAATTGTAGGATGTGAAAAAAAAAATGGAGAGGGTCATTTGTGTTAGGTCCATCAATATTTACTATGGTAAGATTATAGTGTTGATTGACGTGTTTATGATAACCAACCTCCATCTGGGTTGGTAATAGTATGAATTAACTGGACATTATTTTTGAATCAGTATGATACACCTCTTTGTCTGAGTTGGGCCTTGAGAAAACTTGGTTGAATTCTGATGACGTTTGTCTACGGTCGCTGATGCATATACAGACGGGTGACAAATGAAAGGAAAACCAACATAAAGTGTCTCAGTAAGGTATTGGGCCACCATGTGCCACCAGAACAGCTTCAGTGCGCCTTGGCATTAAGTCTACAAGTCTCTGAACTCTACGGGAGGAATGAACACCATTCTTCCAAAAGATATTCCCTCATTTGGTGTTTTGATGATGGTGGTGGAGAGCCCTGTCTAACACGTCGGTCCAAAATCTCCCATAGGTGTTCAATTGGGTTGAGATCTGATGACTGAGAAGGCCATAGCATATGATTCACGTCATTTTCATACTCATTAAACCCATTATACCTATTCAGTGATCCTCCTGCCCTCTGGATGTAGGCATGGTCCCCCTGGAAGAGACCACTCCTATCAGGATTGAAATGTTTCATTTAAGTATAAAGGTGATCACTCAGAATAACTTTCTATTGATTTGCATTGACCGTTCCCCCTAAGGGGACAAGTGGATCCAAACCATGCCAGGAAACTGCTTCTCACCTACATGGAAGCATCTGCATTTGATATGTTTCTCCACTCTTTTATTCAGGAGAGTTTGCCGTGAGTCAAGTTTGATTACCTGCAGCCTGAGCAAATAAAGTGCCGGTAATGACACAGTAGCCACTGCCTTACTGAACAACAGTTTAAAGCCACCCTAGATATGTTAGCTAACTTCATGGCATTTCTCAACCCAGTTACCAGTGGTGGAAAGTAACTAAGTACATTTATTCAAGTCAAATTCGAGGTACTTGTACTCGAGTATTTCTATTTTCTGCTACATTATACTTCTTCTCCACTACATCTCAGAGGGAAATATTGTACTTTTCACTCCGCTACATTTACCCGACCACTTTAGTTACTAGTTACTTTACAAATTCAATACAAAATATAATCAAAAAATAAATTATGATATTATTATATCAATAAGGCTTTATTGGTCCCCAATATATAAAATATAATGTAAAATAAATAAATAAATAAAAATTAGCTCCACAACTACCAGCTGCAACATTAAATCGATGAACACATTAATGCATCAGTAATTATAATCCAATAATATAATACATATCATTCTGAAACGGGCCATTCTGCATAATGAGTACATTTACTTTCGGTACTTTAGTACTTTTTCCATTTCTCTCTCACCCCCCCTTGATCTTATCCTCTCGTCCTCTGGTGTGTTTGTCCATCAGTGTGCCAGCTTATCCTGTGGCCCATCTTGCCTGTTGTTAGACATTGTGATTAAAAGAATCAAAACGCATAAACTTTGTCTATCAAAACAAGATGTTGTTTTCTCGTTGACCCCCCTACCTGATTTTAGTTTCATATCTTGTTACTTTTTCACTACTCTAGAGCAGGCTCTTTGTTAAAAATGCGACATTCAGAGTCGACTTTTCTCTTTTGACGTATTCAACCTAATTAATCGTTTCTGTCATCACAACCGCACTAGCCTGTCACTTGAGGATGGTGAGCAAGAGCCTCAATGTGAGGCTTTTTTGGTCCAATCTAAATTTAGACAGCGCCCTCTTTTGGATTTGAGTTAAACAGCAGTACAGACTCATTGTAGTCGTTCGCCTCGAGTTTCATTAACACAATGCTGCGTTGTATCGATTTTTTTTTTGAGGGGGGGGGCGGTCATTTTTTTTCCACTTGAGGGCCGGATTGAGATGGGCCAATTCCGGCCCAGGGGCCATATGTCACCCAAGTGTTCCCTAGACCTAACAACAAAACATCTTACAGGTACTACCTGTGCTGTGACATTCAGACGTTAACATTACCATCCTTATCTAGACATTCAGTATGGTGTGAACCTGACAGCCCTTTGAGTAAGGTTATGTTTCGAGGCTGGATTTTTAGTCATTTGTGTTATTACATTTAATGTCAATCAGACTTTGAATGAGGGTTATTTGATGAAAAGAACAATAGTTTTGGACTCTGGTGAGGCTACATCTCTTTTACAAAGGAGGAGCAGGTTCAATCTTGCCTTTTGGTCCTCTGTAGGACCTACCTTTGTAGAAGCAGCTTCCACAGCTGTTTCCTACTGTTGATGTCTGAACATTTGTGTAACAGTAAATATGTATATATATATTTATAACTGTTATATTAAAAAACATCTAAGTCAAGAGGAGAGTCAAAAGCAAATATTATCAAATGTAAGATTCAGCCAACCCCTGCCCCCATCATTTTTGTACAGCCCATTAGCCCAGCTTGCAGAATCATAGTGAGAGAAACTAGTGGGATAGGGAGAAGGAAAGTGGCAGAGGGGACTATAGTGTGTGTGGGTTGGGTTGGGGAGGGGGGGTGGGGGGGTGGGGACTGCGGCGTTAGACTACACTGTCAAGATGCGATGACACAGCTCGCTGAAGCTGTTATGGTCACACACATGCACACACACAGACATTGTTCTCTATCTGATAGCAGGAAAACTGTAACAACTCATGTACATGTAATATATTCCACATACATCGGTACAAAACAGGCTACACTTGCACACAAGGACAGGACAGCACTAAAACCCTAGGCTTATAACATTGTCCTCCAGTCTGAGGTAACAAGATCAAGTACTCTCTCTGTTCAGCTCTCTTTCTCTCTCTCTTACAAACATACACACACACGCTGTGCCCCATGACTGCAACTGCAGAAAACAGTAAGAGACAGAAAGAGACATTGGATATTTCTTTGATTCCTACCTCTGGTGCGTCGGATCATCAGTTCTGCTGCATTACAGGGATTCAATGGTTAGTCACTGAGATGCTGTTCTGGCTACAGCCCGACTGTATATCCTCTCTCTCTCTCCCCCCCTCTCTCTCTCTGCTGTCCTGTGTGTGTTCCTTTATCTGCACTGCTCTTGCATCGTATTCCAAGTTCCTCTTTGCCTGCCTAGGGGGAAGTAGCACAGTTCTGTTATTGACTCACTGCTTCTTAACACAAGTATTGAAAATTTCTTCATTAATAGGCTGCTTCAAACAAAGAATAAAACAAGATTACTATATATTTTTGCTCCCAATTAGAGAGAATAAAGAAGGAGAACAGAATAGAGAATATAAGCATACAGATTTGACAATACAGGAAAGCCTTTCTAATTTCCAAAAAACAAAAATTCATCCAATTAAATCTTGTTTATTGTTATCTACCGTCCACCAGGACAGCTGGGCAATTTTGTTGATGAGCTGGTCATACTGTTGTCTTCCATCCATGAACACTCTGCAACCCTTTGGCAGTTGGACATCATCCTGACAGACAACTTTTCATTTACACCATGTGTGCATGCATGTGTCTGACCATTTTGTCATTCATTTTAATGTGTCCCTCCCCAAACTTCTTTAAGTTCAAATTGCCGACAGTCTTTGTCCGACGCAATCTCTGCAACCTTGTACCCGCTTACTTCTCCACACTAGTCACTTTCACCCTACCACCCCCAAGCAAATTCTCCTCACTAATGGTAAATTATGCTACAGATACACTCTGTTCTACACCAAACTCTTGTCTGGACAATCTCTGCCCTCTGTCTATCTGACCCGCTCTGGCAATTCCATCCCAGCCCTGGCCATCCGATATTTTACACAAGCTGTGAACCAGCCTCACAGCCACTGAGAGAAAATGGTGTAAGAGACCCCAAAGGCTTCAGTGCGAATCAGTCTCCTCTATCATCCTTTGCCTCCAGCATAACAGCTGCAAAAAACGCAGTTTACCGTGACAAGATCAGCTCTGCTACAGACACTAGGAAGTTATTTTCCATCTTCAAAAGCCTCCGCAGTGTATCTCCTCCTATTAAGGGTGTGTCAGTTACTGCATTTCCCCATCACTGAGGAAGATGTCTCCAAATTTCTGCACTCATGTCGCCCCACCACTTGTCCTCTGGATCCTGTTCCCTCCAAGCTCTTTCAAGCTGTCACACCCACAATCATGCCTGCGATCACCTACATGATAAATGCTTTTATACATTCCCTAAATACATTCCTTACGATATTTAAGAAGGGCCAGATTGTCCTGTTGTTAAAAAAGCCAACCCTAAATCAATCTCAAGTTAAAAACTTCAGGCCGGTCATACTGCTACCCTTCCTATCCAAGGTTCTGGAGTGTGTGGTTACCACCCAAGTCTCAGATCTCCTCTATCAAATTAATTCATTCCACTGAAACTGTACTGCACTGATGTCAGTGAGAACTGATGCCCAGTCATAATTTCCCATCTTGCTGGGCCTGTCGACAGACTTTGACACGGTGAACCACCAAATCCTCCCGTCCACCTCATCCAAACCAGACATCTCTGGTACGGCGTTACTCTGGTTTGAGTCCTACCTCACATGACGATTGTTCAAAGTGGTATGGCAAGGAAAGTAGTCCAAGCATTCTTTCCACTGGGGTACCACAATGATTGGTGCTTGGTCCCTTCCTCTTCTCTATATACACCATCTCCCTTGGTCTGATTATCCACTCACATGGTTTTTCTCACCATTGCTATGCTGATGATACCCAGCTCTATCTGTACATCCCGCCAGACAATGCCTCTGTGTCAGCCTGGATCTCAGCCTGCTTCAATGATATCTCAAAATGGATGATGAGACGCCGCCTTCAACTCTCTAAACTCCTGGTGATCCCAGCCAGCCCAGCTCAGCTCCGTTTTGCTCGCTCCAACAAAGTCTGCAAAAAATTTGGGCATTGTGATTGATGACCAACTAACTTTAACTGAGCATGTTGTATTTGTCACTCGATCATGTTGCTTTGCACTATATAACATCAGAAATATCAGGTCTTATCTGATAAGACAAGTAAGCATGATAAGTATGTTGCTCAACTCCTTGTACAGGCACTGGTCATCTCTCGCCCTGACTACTGTAATGCCCTTCTGGCAGGGCTGCCAGCATGCACAGTAAAAAAACATGCCAAAAAGCCAAAAACAGCTCATGTCAATCCACTTTTCATTGCTCTCCACTAGCTTACTGTTGCTGCTCATTCAAGTCACTAATGCTCACCTGTAGATTGGCCACTAGCACGACACCCACCTTCCTGAATTCCCTAGTCCAACCCTCACTGGGCTGCAGGAATATCAATCCAAACTCTTCTCCTGTGTGGTCCCTCCATGGTGGAATGAGTTACCGAGGTTGATTTGGTCAGCAGAATCCCTTCCTGTCTTCAAAAATCAATTGAGACCTACCTCCTCTGAGAGTGCCACTCACCTATCTCACAATCCTTCTTTATCTCTCTCTCCAAAAAATTGTGTAGTTATTTAGCTATGTAGTTATGTGTTACTTCATGCACTTGCAGCCTTGTGGCACTTGTGTCAGCTGGAATGTGGAACTTGTGTTGGGTGTTGAGGCACTTATTCTCAACGGCTTCTCCTTTATCTCCTGTGGCTTGGATTGTACCTCATTTGTAAATCGCTTTAGACAAAAGGGTCTTCCAAATGAAAAATAAAATATATATGAATTCATATTAATTCTGAATTAAGAAATGGATTAAGTACTATGTTACTGTAAATCAAGAAGGATTATGGGAAAATATGTGTGCAGTACTGTAATTCTTTTCTCCCATAAATCCATTACAGTGATATATTTGCCTGTGAAAACATGACCAATGAGAAGGGAGAACTTATTTTTTTTACTGGTTTTGATGGAGGTGGCTCTAAAAGAAACAAAAGGAACTCAACAGAAACCACAAGCAAGTACTTAGAATATTTCATACTTTGTATAAAATTGAAGCATTTTTAGATCAGAATCTAGGTTTTAAATTCAGATTTAGGTTAACCAAGTTGACTTACTTTTTCAGTTATTTAAATGTACCATTATAGCGAGATTGTAAGTTCATGTCTCGCGATTGTGTTATAGTAATTCTACAAGGAATGCAGCTTTCAACGTTGTGTTATAACTAACGCAACGTTGGGTTGGACAGATATTCTTCTCTCCAGGCACAAATGATTCCAAAGGAATTTGTATTTTAGTTTCTAAGAGAATTCTACTTGCTTTAGAGGTGGTCACAGATAAAGATGGACGATATGTGAATTGCAGAAAAAGAGAATAATTTTAGTGAATATGTATGCAACAAATTAGGCACAAGCCAGCTTTTTGTCCTTACTGAATATTCTGCTTGCACTGTTAAAAAATATACTACTGCTTGTTGGTTGTAATTTAGTAAGCAATGCTTCATTGGACCGCTCTGGTAACCCTCTCCCATCTGATAAATCTCTCTCCCTAGCCTTCAAAGAATGACATGAGATACAGTCATTAACTGATGTGTGGCATCTAATTAACACAAACTCCAGAAAGGCACATAACTCTTAATCTAGAATTGATTACCTTATTATGTCAAACTCTTTAGTGGAAAGCATGTTGACACCTCTAGTCATAGCATCATTATTTTGGATCATGGTCCTGTCTCATTTACTTTCTGTCCCATTTATAAACAAGAATCGAAATCAAAACAGTGGTGCTTTAATAACTCTCTGTTGAAGGATGGTAAAATTATTACCTTACCAAAATATTAAAGAATTTATTGAATTGAAGATGATTCCTGTAATCATAGGCGCCTGAGCAATGGAGCAAGTGGAGCAAATGCATCCCCATTATTCAATCAGGGGGAGCAAAGTTCTGGTATATATCCCACTTTTTGTCTTTTTAAAAATAAACAGTCCCTTCAATCAGGTGATTACCTTTAAGCAGCCTATATCAGTGATCATTTTACTATTTTCAGCAACTGACAAAAAGTAATAAAAAAAATCACACATTTTTGGACCACCCTTTGAGTTGTCACAGTCTGCACAGGAATCTGGCTGTTTACAAAGGTGAGAAACATTTAGCTGCGATCATAGACTGAAAACAGAACATAGGAAAAGACAGGCTGGCGTATGTTGAATGAACCTGCTTGGCCCACTGGCTCCAGCCAAACTTTAAATTAGCTAAAAGTAGGATTGTACTGTCGCCGAAATGATTTGTGAGTCACGTTAGCTAACTTTGCCGGCCTGCCCATCTAAAGTTAGCTCGTTGACCGGACAGGATTCTGCGATGGGACGTCCGCGAAGGAGCTGAATCAAAGAGTCGGCTCTTTTCAGTGTAACGTGGCTATTAATATTTTGTATTAACCCTGTTGATTTTATTATTTGTACTTTATCCTGTTCTTGACACATTCTTGGTTTTCATAGCACCCTTAATCTAACTAATCTAGACAAGTGCTGTTTCTTTTCAAGTTTACTGCCCCATTTTAAGACATAACAGGTGCCCATGTACCTGAGCAGTTGTGTCCATTACCTAACATTTTAACAGTGGCTTGTCCACAAAAATCAGGCTGCCTAAAAGGCTGAGTGGCAGTCAGACTACTCTTTGTTCTGCTTTTGTGACTGATTGATTAGTTTTCTAATTTCTAATTAGGCTTTACAATGCAGCGCTTGTAACTAATCAGAAATTGGATTCATACGATACAAGCAAAAATATTTTAGAGGCTGTTTACAGAAGTCTTGTTGAAAGTATTTTAACTTTTAATATGTGTATATGGTATGGGCACCTGGGGGCTAAGGACAAAAATACTGTCCATAATTACAAACATGGCCAGTAAAATTATTGGGAAAGAGGAGAAACAACTGGGATGTATATATAAAATGCAGGTGAAACAGAAGGCCAAATACCATACCAAATGCAATAGCTTTGCTAAATTCGTAATATATATATATATACACTATATAACATGTAATTTTGGGGTAAAGTTTATATACTTCCCCATTATTTGGGATACCTCTCTGACTGCTTGTGAGACATAAGTTCACTAATCAGCTGAATAAAACTGTGGCTGACAGGCACATTGAGGGGGTTTTGTTTGTACTGGCAGTTTAAGCCTCTTATATACCATGATGGCTCTGGGCCATATGCCTCCCTGTTTCCCTCTCTCCAGGTTCTCCCTGAGTGCCTGGCCCTTCCCACCTCATTAAGAGCTTGGTCTCACCTGCTGGGGGACTGTATAAACTGCTTCTCTCCAAGATGGCTGTCTCTCACTCCCAC